>OW796116.1:2213808-2486308 GCA_941860345.1 Chrysodeixis includens | reverse complement strand
TCAAAACTGAACCTTACATACATGATTATAAACCTCATATTTCGTTGCAGCCAACTCAGAGAATACGACACAACAACAGCCACAGTCCCCGCGCTCTGTCCGCAAAAGATTCGGCTCTGCTAGCGAAGAAACTATACTTAAGGTGAGTTTAGATTATAATTAAGCACTACTCATAATTGAGTTGCCGTTACATTTCATGTTATATCTTTTACTGGTCATATAGTTTGAAGATCCCATTTTTTATGTAAAGTAAATTTTAAAAGTTAAGGTGAGTTACAATTATAATTAAGTACTACTCATAGTTGAGTAGCCGTTACATTACATGTTATATCTTTCAGTGATTTAGTTTGGAGACATCTCTTTATGGGAAGAACATTTGATAAGTTTTGAGTTTTTGAAGTCTGTCTCCGTATTTTGAATACTTTGGACAGAATGTAATATTGTTGATCTCAAATGTTTTTTATTGATTTTTGCCAGTCGTTAATTTATTACACTTCTGACTAAATGTTGGTAATATTTTTCATTTAAAAAGGGATTGATTGAAGGCAATTTTGAGGGTTAATAAACGCCTATTTTTTTCTAAATTGTTAACCTAATGTATAACATTAAGTGCTAATACTTCATATCTTGGACAAAATGAAGCAGATTAATTAAAGTTAGAGCTGTCTTAAGTGCCACGTAAAGACCTCTTCATGCCTCTTCTTGCGTTACATTATTTATTTCGTTCATATAGCAAGTGAACGGCGGCGCGGAGGGCGGCTGCGTGTCGGCGGCGGAGTGGGACGCCTTCAAGCAGGACATGATGCGCGAGATGCGCCAGCAGCTCAACCAGATGAAGAAGGAGATATTAGACGGTACATACATACATACATACACACATACATAATCGTCACGCCTCTTTCCCTTGGCGGTAGGCAGTGATCACATCTCTCCATTTGCTACACACACACGGTACACACATGTCCTACTAATATGTATTACACACAGACACTGTTAGAAATAGTTCTTCGTACAGTGGCGTGCTTAAAAATGACATAAGCAAAAAAATGAGCCAATGAATAAAGTGTGACTTGCGAGATGACGACAGATAGGAACGTGTCGAAGAAGAAGACATGCTGCGCCGACCCCAAATAATAATTGGGATAAGGGCAGGCGCACATGCAGTAAATGATAGAATGACAGGCGTGAACGCATATTCACACATTAACATGCATAAGTGTTTTGATTTAAAAACGCCTATACTCACTCTCTTACGCATGCGTGCGTGCATGCACTAGTATACAAATGCACACACACACACTCACAGCCATGGAATCATAAACACATAAGCACACACGTACAATTTTAAGGATATATATCGATACAGAAATTATCCTAAATGAGTCTTTTTTAATTTAATGTTACTTTAAAGTTATTCATTCCTATGTAAAAAAAAATTCCCATATTTTTTTATTACAACACACTTGCTATCATTTAAAATTTTAAATTACAAATAAATAAAATCCTTTTTATTTTCTATATTCCAGCTATGAAGGCGGAGTTCGCGCGCAGGTAAGGCCGCATGTCGCGCCGAGTGAAGCTAGTCCCCGACGCCGAATGAACACATATTTTATCGCATACTCTAATACCGGCCAACGGCCACACACTGGCCCAACTAAAACACAGTGTAAAAGTATTTTATACCCTATCTTCAATATTATAAGAGCTAGTTTCAAATAACAAGCTCGTAAGTCAACGCAGCCTACATTTTCGGAATTGGATTTAATTTAAGGCCTCAATTTTGACATTTATTTACAATACCCTCGTGATATTTTTATTATTAATTAATTAATTAATTCAAGTTGCATTTATGGTACATATTAATTGTACTGTATGAATGTTTGTGGGGATTTTTTTTAATATAAAATATATGTTCATAATATAGGCGCGGTTTTATGTGATCAAAATGACGTATTACGTAACTTAGGGAGCTAAGGGTCAGTGTGGACATGTTAAAAAAACAACGATGTACATGGCAACACCATTGTATTAATGTTGCCAGTTAAAAATCGGTCTATAACGTCACTCGTCAAAACGTGATTTGGTAGAAATGTTGTAAATCAATCGATTTGGTATTGATTAGTAATGAAGAACATAGACTTAACGCACGAATATCGAAAGCATAAAAGCAGTTGTGTTTTTTAATTTTATACTTAAATAAAATATTTATTCGGGTACGTATTATACGTAGTGATAAGATGTCGGATGTATTACACTTAGTATTTAAAATTTTACTTTTTGTTTTTTTACTAATATCGGAAAAAATCCAAAAAACATATGTACATTTAAAATATAATCAACAAAAGTACACATTTGCGAAATTTTGGTCCTAACAATACCCCGTTACATATTCTAATTAAAAATTAAAATAAAAAGTAAAATTTTAAGTATATTACGTGGTTTTTAAATAAAATAAAAAAATATATAATTGTAATATCCAATTAGCGTCAAGTTATTTTAGTATTATTCTATATTTATTGACTATAGGCTGCGCCGAGTTAGAATAGGTTAATATATACATTGTATGCTATGGGTAAAATAATAAAATAATACTGTATGTAAACAACTGAACTAGGTAATGAGCAGTAATGATAAAATCTACTAATAATCGTATACATATAATCGACTAATTTATTTTTATCGATAAGTACATCACTAGTGTAATTGAAAAGTGAGGATTGTAATTTTATTTATCGTTTATGTACGTACAATATTTCTATCTACTGTCTTATAATTTTCTAAGGCCACTTATCTCTAAATTAAAACAGTAACTCACGAAAACTGAAACTCAACTCAAAGACGTTCTTAAAACGTCTTTATGTCACTATTTTGCACCTTAAAGTGACAGGGACACCATGATACTTAAAGGCGACTAATAAATTAAGTATCTTAAACTTGAAGCTTCATTAGCCCATATCTAGATGTCTAGATTGCCGAAAAAAAAGAAAGACCCATAAATAAAGTTTTGAACTGTTCATTACCTAATATTTTAAACCTGGTGAATAACATACACCTACATGTCACCGTAGACCACTTCCCGATAGAAAGTCTTCCATACGACATAAGGTTCAAAATTGTTTGTCCCGATTTTAGTGGCCTTTTCACCTTCAAGCGAAACTGCACCTAATACAATTGTAATAGAGTCGAAATTCACACACACACACACACTAACATACTTAATTTTCTGAAAACATTCCTAAAAAAGGCCGTCAGTGCAATACATTAAAACATAAATAATTGTACTAAACTTTGTGTCATTTTGATAACAACTACTTAAAGTCATACAAAAAAAATACAAACTCATACACACATGCACTTAAAATAATATGAGTTTTTGGAACACGCGCTTTGGCTCAAATATACAACATTTTACATTTCAAACAATTTAAGCAAGAAAATTAATTAAAAGGGCACGGTCTTTTCATTAATTTTCTTGTTTTAAATATTTTCCTGTACTATTATAACGAATAGAAAACACTATGCCACACATTTTTGCTTGACACTAAAAAAACACTTGCACTGACAAAAGGATTCCTATTTATAAGCTATGACTGAACTCTTTTCATTCCGCGGTCTTAAAAGACAAAAATATGGACTTGTGAACTTGAATCTTGAATATTTAACAAATTATATGTATGCACAGAGACACGGTTTGAACAATACACGTTATAGTTAAAACGATTCTCGAAGCGGATTCGACGAAATTAAGTTGCCGACTTAATTAGTAGTCTTTAATATTTTAGAAGTATAGTCTTGTCCAAACGCTTGTTACATATTGGTATTTAAACCATCGGTCATATATCCAGCTAATTCAAACCAAGCTACTTGCGAGATAACGTCAGATAGGAACGTGTGGAAGAAGAAGACATGATGCAACCCAAATAATAATTGGGATAAGGGCAGGGGAATGATGATTCAAACCAGGATACATGTCCCTATCTTCTTGCTTCAAGTTGTACTGAGGTTTTGCTTGTAGACTTACCATAATACTACAAGTTTATGTACCAGAATTCCATTCGGAAAGCCACATCAATAGTTCAAATAAGAACTTTGACATTCTACTTCAAAGATGAGAAAAAAACTTGTCAGAATTCCATAGCTTAGTCTCTTAAAGCGATTCGTTTTCAGTCTTACCGGACACTTATGGGTATCATACTGTATAGAGCGTCTGCACATTTCACTAGGTATATTCATACAATAATGTCCTATATTCGTAATAGTATATTGTACAGTCTTTACTTATTATAAGGTTCATTCTTAACAGGCCTAATACCAACTCTTGAAGTAATATTGTAGTTGTGGAAGATAAACGCCGCTATATGTGTAGTGCGCAGTTACGCTTGCACAATTGCAATAATACTATTCAAAGAGTTGGTGGTAGGCCTTTTGATCTCTAAGCGTTACTTACAGCTTTGCGTAAACAATAGGGCGGAAATTTCTTCGATTATTGTGAGCCAACTAACATCAATGCCTATTACTGTTATCCAATGATCTCGTCCTATTCTGTGTAATCAATGTAAATGTTCAATTTACTAACACCAGATATGATTCATCGATTGAATGAAGCTGAAAGTAGCACTTAAAAATCTGTTTTAACTCAATAGAAGTAGAATAGGAATTCCGCCGTTCATCGTCAGTCAAATAATACCTATGGCTATTACAACTTCTTATAGTCATGCTTTTCTGTCACACATGACTTTCGCTTGTTAATCTGGGATCTGATTGGCAGAAAATTTCAAAGGCACTATCTATGTCGGGTCAAACCGATGTCAGATTCTTGAGCATTGCTCAAATTACCATTGGGACCCAGTGACTTTGCTCGCTCAGACAAGTACACAGAACACTGTAAAATTGTTAGACTGATAATATAGTCATGTGGAATTAGGCTTTATACTGAAGATCTAATAATAAATGGTGCCATCAAAGAATCAGGCTTGGTAAACCAAAAAGGAGTGTTGCTTTTTAGAGTATTAAGTCTTTGAATTGTACAGAGGGTATTTCTCATTCTTCAAAATGCTATAGCGAAAAAAATCTAGACTGAAGGAATATAATATCTCTTCAGTAAGTTGTTCAACATTCTAGGAACATTTAGAACTACTTACGAGTCTTTTTCGCTAGATTTTCTAACACCAAAAAGACATCTCTAAAGTTCAGCAACATCCGGGTATAAAGCCAAAGTTCGAAGCACTATTTATCCCCGTGGGGGGACGGGTTAAGAATACATTTCCCCCCCGTTACCGGGCAAGCGAGTCGTAAGAGGCGACGAACCCGGCGAGGTGGTAGGCGCTTGTCCGGGACTCTCGTTCACGAGGGCCCCGGGCAATCCCCGGCTGGATCGACACCACCCTCTTACTTAAGTCTGTGGAGAAATCCCTGAAAGTAAGAGGACGGACTGCCTCAGCTACGTATACGGAAAAGTTTAGTCTTGTGTTATTGATTCACCCGGCCTCGCAAGGTCGGTGAATCAATAGCACAAGCGTAAAAACTTTTCCAGTATATGTACTTGAGGAACGTGTCCGTTGCCAGTAACTTTTTATACGTGCATCGTTTATAGCTAGATTTTGTTCCTTGCGTTGCTCGTTAGCGTTCTACCGCTGTACTTCTTCTCAATCTTCCACCGACTTTACGTCGGGTACGTTCAGTTGTGTTGGGCTAAGCGAAAGGTTTTGGCAGCAATGTCACTACCCGCTTCTTGGCCCGTAGGCCCGACTCGGGGTACCGTTTCTCATCTTGATGTTGTAGTAGTGTAGTGTGTAAGTACGGGGTCGGATTGGACGACTTTATCTCGTGCTTTCCGCGCAACCCCCACTCGGGCCGCATTGTCCCGGCTGGCCCCCGGCTCGTCGACGACCACTGCCACAGCTATTCTCCCCAAAATTGTCAAGTGTTGGTAACCAGTTGATTGGTTCGCCATATCAATTGGATACCAACACTGACATGTACCACCTATCGGAGGCGCAGTGTGTTTAGACAAGCCGGCTGGCCCGTGCAGTCTCCCCGCGTCCCGCCGGCCTCGACGACGGTGAGTCGACTTGAGACTCGACTCAGAACGGGCGCGAGGAGACGTGGGAAACTCTTTAATTTTCTGCTCCATCTGTAACGATTGCTTTAATTAATTTAGGGAACACCTCATCTGTAAATACTCTGTCTGCTTGGCGCGCCCATCTTGCGTCACCGACGTGTCAGGTATCGCGACCACCGGCGGTAGACTGTCACGTCCGCAGGCGTCATCCAAGATCCTTCGACAACCGGCAGGTTTAGCAAACCGGCTTCATTAACTACGGATCGTAAGGCTCTTCTTGTACAGTCCATGTAAATAAACCTTAGATATATCGGCAGCGAGAGCGCCAAGTTTTCACTTTTCTTGACGCTCTCGCCTCGGTATCTAGGCTAGCCCCCAGTCGACGCGAGGCTGTTTCGTGATGAACTGTAGACTGGTGTCTTGCGATCGTCAAATGTAAATTCTGACTTACCGCAAATCTTAAAGAGCCGCCCTTCTGCTATTGTGGACGGTTCTTTAAGAGGCGACGGTGGGTCAGCACTTACATCTGACGATCGCAAGTACTAAGTCTGACAGTTGCTGCGCTCTCGTCGTTCGCCGTGTCTCTGTGGCTACGCATTAAGCTGTATTTGAGTTTCATCTTCTTCTTCTTCGATTCGGTCGTTACGCTATCACTTATTTTTACCATTATTATCAGTTCCAAAATTTACTCTATTTACGTATTTTTTGTAATTGTTTGGTAACTAAGTTAGCTTGCACTCTTCGTTGTTTTAAAACTTCGTCTTTTTTATTTCGTTTTCAATTTCCGCGTTTTGATAGGATATGTAAGGTTTTCGTTGCACTAAAGATAATTGAACGAAACTACTTGATGAAGGGATTTCTTTGAGATTTTGTGTTATTAGTGGTTCTTGCTGCTGTAACACTCTGTCGCAAAGTTTTCTCTACGTCATGAATTTCGGTCCATTCGATTTAGAGCAAAGGAATCTTACGTGTTCAAAAGTCACGTTTGTAACACCGCATATCCTAAATGCCTGGTGTTACAAACGAGATTGAAAAATGCGGAAACTTAATTCGAAATAAATCGAAGTTGTTTTAAAACAACTGTTATTATAATTTCGAATCTCTCTTTCTCTACGACTGATTTGCTATTCGCTATAAGGAGATTCTAAACGACTATAATACCACGGCCAAAACAAGTCCTCGACGCGGCTTCGTTTTATTTTTACAGCTTACAGCTTCTTTATTTTCTTTGTTGGCAATACTGGTACTACTAGTACCATGGGACGTCATTGTCGTGATTCCCATGTACCAATTACTTCTTGATGGACAATGCGGTTCTGTGCTTCGGCAATCAAGAAGTGGCTGATCCATTGCAACAACGACAATGCCGCCGCCATCGCTGTTATCGCTTCGCTAGAGTACTGAACAACAATGGTCTTGGAACTAATTTATATACGATAGCAGTAGCGTTGGTTCTCGAAGAATCGCAGGAGAACCGACGTTATCATGTGTTAATCGCTATATAAATTAATTTCATACCAGTGTTGGACTACTACTCAGCGAAACTATGATAGTGCGTTTTCTGAGAATAGATTGTTTTACATAGAGCTATTGTTGAAGACGAGGGGGTCTACTGCTTGAAGTAACATTATTGTATGTGGAAGGATGCGCTGAACTCTCGTGTTGGCGTACTTCTGAAACTGCAATAATATTACTTCAAGCACTGCCCCCTGTTCCTAAGCTCCCCATCATTTCGTTATCAACATCCTGCCGACCGCACTTGGACTGATTCTCAAAGAGAAATGTTTCATGACAATGCTATCACTAGTCAACCAAATACATAATCTTTGTGGAATCCGTCCAAGGTGTAATAAAGTGGGTAGGCAGACAATGTTCTTAACGTATGGTGGCAGCACTGGCTTCGACAATAACGCTGTGTTTTATAATCAATTCTTGGACAACGATATAAGTATATGCCAACCTGCAACTGCTCCTGTCTATGATTTCTTAAACTTTCCCGCTCTCTCTTCCAGCGCATTTGATTTGATAACTTTGTTAGGTGTGCAAAAAATAAAAATTCAAAATTTTTAACTTGACACTTTACAAAGTTAGTCGAATCAAATGCTAAGTAAATTGCAAAATTGTTGCTCCGATTGGGCGTTATAGAATCTACACTGAGTAGAATTACACTAAAATACGATTTGAAAACGCCCAAACGCTGTAACGGTTTTGCAAGTTTGACATATGTAAATTTGACAGCTAAAAGAGCGGGAAAGTTTAAAATGGTTGCTGTAGACCGAGCACTACCGGCCTATTTGTATAAAACTAAACATTTTCATAGACTTACTGTAATATACGGAGATGCAGTTTTCGAATGTTTTACGTAGATCCTTTTTGGGATTTCTTATTCAATAAAACAGTTCGCTTTTGCGTACAAGTGTCGCCTACACGAAGAAATGTAAAAACTGTTTTTCAACTATTACTTTGTATGTAATAATCATGATAAATGTAACTTCAATAAATGTGAATGTAAAAAGTTTTCTCGCACGCAATAAGCGTGTCTGTGACGTAACACATTGAGTTTGAGATCAAATAACTGGTGCTCGACGACGTATATCTATTCCATTTTTTATTTAATGACTGACTCGCATTTAATATAGAAAAATATTTTGTTTTTTTTCCTCATATGATACCCGAAAATCGTACATTAACAAAATTCGTAGTGATATATTATTGTGTAAGTAAGGCTAAGTATTAAAATGTTTAAAAGGAACTAACCAAATTTAGTTGGGTTAATTTAATATTGGTCTCAGTTATGTCAAAGATAGAAGAATGTATGCCATTTAGCGAGGATTCCTGTAATAACGTAACGACTCCATTTTGATTTATTTTACATTATTTTGGAGTCCTATTGTTATTGTATTATAATAGTTCTTTGAGGACTTACGATGTTTTAGTCGATTTTCTAATTCACACATAATATTTCAGTAATAAAAGTAAACCTGAGATTTTCAATAAATAATTAAATATGTAACCAAAGTACGAAGTAATTTAAAATAATATGCTATCGATAGTGTTGTACCCAATGTGTTAGAAAATCGACTAATTAGAAAAAAATATCCAGTATTTTTATTTTGTTTAAAAGTAACGACTTAAATTCATATTTTTGTTAGTAATTTTTTGTGGTGCATTAATAATGTAAGATGGTTAATTGTAAGGTGTGAAAAATATTTTATTGAATACGATTTCAAAATAAAAAGTATACACAAACATTTGAACAACCTGTAATACATACAATAAAAAAACTGCAATAGCCCATTCGAATTCAATAGCCCAAGTAGTTTATAAGAATATAGCAACACAGTCAAAACAATATTCACAATAGCAACACTTTTGATACAAAATAAGTTTATTATATTTTTCACACCTCACAACATGTATATTGGACGGGAATTTTCTGTAATTTATTGTGAGACACTATCTCCTATCGTATATTGTCGCTAGATTAGGCTAAATAGTGTTGTACTTTATATTATCATGTATTATTTCAAGTCACATCGTGTAAATAGAATTTTTGGTAACGAATTATATTTTTTTTGTGATCGTATTTTTTTTATTTTATTTTTTCTTCCTTTCTCTGATATATTTACATTAAAACGGTTTAGTCGATACATATTAATGCCATATCATCTTATGCTGTCTTACGTACATTTTTACTAGTACTCAAATACAACTTTAACATCTTTAAGTCCATACTACTTTAAGTAGCGACTGGAAACGACAGCATAAGTCAACGGCGACTTAAAACTGATTGACATCAGTATTGGACCACTCAGGCCTACCATACATTGCTTTAAGGTCACCTTAGTTACAATCTACGTAGATTTGTACAGATGTAAATGCTTTACACAGAGCAAAAAGCAAGCGAAAATCAACCTTATTGGAGGCCTAATAGAAACTTTTTAGCTGACACTGCCGTTTTAACTCTAATTTTTATTTCCTATACACCTTTTTATCTTTCAACTTACACTCTTGTATGAGGCAATACAAGTCTCCGATATCTACCGACTTTAGTTTTTCGAGCACCGCCAAACAATCTCGAATGTTCGAACAGTCAGTATGAAATTTCATGAACACAAATTGAACACAGTTTTACAAAGGTTCTAAATACAATCAACTACTATAACAGTATTAGAACTGGGAGACAAAGTACTGTAAGTACTAGAATTTTACTGAAAAAAAAACATCAATATTAGCTAAAGATGTTTTGGAAAATTTTGACAGCTTGTAAATTTGCGAATGTTCATCAAATTTTGTGCCAGACATAGGCCAAAAGTAGGAGATTAAAGTTATTGAATATCGGAGACTTGCTGTCTTAAAACGGCCTGATTTTTCCTTTTATATCTTAGCTTAGTTTTTCCACTTTTTGATACTTATGTACTTTTTATTTATACTTGTATTTTAGTGGTTATGTAAGTATGTGAATGATTGTATGTGACATATTGAAGGTATTATCATAAGGTGTGAGCGGCGTATCGTCCGCGATCAGTTAGCTTGTTGTAAATGTACATAACGCTGGCGTCAATAAACGGATAAATCAATTATTATGATTGTTTTACTGACATTTTACCTCATTCATCAGACATTTTGTTTATTAAAATTTAGATTTTTCCTAAAATCTTAGTAATACAGACAGTATCAGTACCAAAATTTCATAAACACTGTTGTTCAGTATCTGCAATCACTTCGAAATAACAATACTTTGAGCAATAATTTTATTTCAAACGCACTTCAAAATAGACGTGTAAAGTCCACATGTAGATACACTTTACAAGTTTTTACTAAAGTTCCAGTAATTATACAATTACACTTTAAGTTGTGAAACAAACTTATGTAACGAGGTAACGCAACTTATTGACATCTGACTTTCTGATAGTCCGCAACCCGAGTAGGGAGGCGTTGACAACACATCGACGGGTGGCGAATGGTAATACAATAAATGGTACAGTATATAGTTAGTATCCCATGGTGAGTATCCTCTATCAGGTTGGCCAGTAGCGGCCATGTCACATGACACATTGCTAAACATCAACATACGGCTTCTGTCATTAATGATACTTACGTCTCACACGCACGTTATATACTCGACTTCGACAAGAATATTGTACTCTCTTATACGACTCCGACAAGTCACACTCGCGTGACTTATGCGTTTCCGACAAGTCATATACATGTCATAATCGTGTTAATGTTGTATTTTCGTTGCGATGATGGCCTAGTGTAAGACAGCAGGACTGTTAAGTCAAAGGCCTCGAGTTCAATCCCCACGGCGCGCATCGACTTTTCGAATGTCGTGTTCTTTTTACAAAATTTAGAAATAAATATCACTGTATGTATAATATGTATTACTCGTAGCGAAGTTGCCTCGACATTCGTAGCAAATAAATATTACCAGTCGTAGCAAGGTTGAGTACTCGTAACCATTTGTAACAATCGATTTGGCAGTCGTAGTCAGGTAGCCTTGAATTTCTTAGCACCTGTCACTTGTAACAGAGAACAATTACAAGTGCTTTTATAGAATTGTTAAACGCCCAGAAAAATCTTCAACGTAAATAAGTTGAATCAATTCTTTTCAGTAATCAGTAACGTTTAAAAGTGCTTCGAGGCCTACTTGAAATAAAAACCTTTTGATTTTCGATTATGATTAATAGAACAGATGATTCGTAGGCATATATGGCTCGTTGCATATGATTCGTAGCACGTATGATTCGTAGCACACGATTTGTAGCAAGATTGATTCGTAGCACATGTGATTCGAAGCACATATGATTCGTAGCATGATTGATTCGTAGCACGTATGATTCGTAGTATGTGTGATTCGTAGCACGTATGATTCGTAGCATGTGTGATTCGTAGCACGTATGATTCGCAGCAAGTATGATTCGTAGCACGTATGATTCGTAGTAGCACGTATGATTCGTAGTAGCACGTATGATTCGTAGCACGTATGATTCGTAGCACGTATGTTTCGTAGCACGTATGATTCGTAGCACGTATGATTCGTAGCACGTATGATTCGTAGCACGTATGATTCGTAGCATGTGTGATTCGTAGCACGTATGATTCGTAGCACGTATGATTCGTAGCACGTATGATTCGTAGCACGTATGATTCGTAGCACGTATAATTCGTAGCACGTATGATTCGTAGCATATTATTCGTAGCACGTATGTTTCGTAGCACGTACAATTCGTAGCACGTATGATTCGTAGCATATTATTCGTAGCATATGGTTCGTAGCACAAGATTCGTAGCATATGATTCGTAGCATATGATTCGTAGCACCTATGATTCGTAGCATGTGTGATTAGTAGCATATGATTCGAAGCATATGATTCGTAGCACGTATGATTCGTAGCATATGATTCGTAGCATATGATTCGTAACATATGATTCGTAGCACGAATGTTTCGTAGCATGATTGATTCGTAGCACATATGATTCGTAGCATGTGTGATTCGTAGCACGTATGATTCGTAGCTTATGATTCGTAGCATATGATTCGTAGCATATGATTCGTAGCACGTATGATTCGTAGCACGTATGATTCGTAGCATATGATTCGTAGCACATGTGATTCTAAGCACGTATGATTCGTAGCACGTATGATTCGTAGCACGTATGATTCAAAGCACGTATGATTCGTAGCACGTATGATTCGTAGCATATGATTCGTAGCACGTATGATTCGTAGCACATGTGATTCTAAGCACGTATGATTCGTAGCACGTATGATTCGTAGCACGTATGATTCCTAGCACGTATGTTTCATAGCACGTATGATTCGTAGCATATGATTCGTAGCAAATAATTCGTAGCACTATGTTTCGTAGCACGTATGATTCGTAGCACGTATGTTTCATAGCACGTATGATTCGTAGCATATGATTCGTAGCATATGATTCGTAGCATATGATTCGTAGCATATGATTCGTAGCATATGATTCGTAGCATATGATTCGTAGCATATGATTCGTAGCATATGATTCGTATCATATGATTCGTAGCATATGATTCGTAGCATATGATTCGTAGCATATGATTCGTAGCATATGATTCGTAGCATATGATTCGTAGCATATGATTCGTAGCACGTATGATTCGTAGCACGTATGATTCGTAGCATATGATTCGTAGCACATGTGATTCTAAGCACGTATGATTCGTAGCACGTATGATTCGTAGCACGTCTGATTCGTAGCACGTATGATGCGTAGCATATGATTCGTAGCACGTATGATTCGTAGCATATGATTCATAACATATGATTCGTAGCACGTATGATTCGTAGCACGTATGTTTCATAGCACGTATGATTTGTAGCATATGATTCGTAGCACTATGATTCGAAGCACGTATGGTTTGTAGCATATGATTCGCAGCACATGTGATTCTAAGCACGTATGATTCGTAGCACGTATGATTCGTAGCACTATGATTCGAAGCACGTATGGTTTGTAGCATATGATTCGTAGCACATGTGATTCTAAGCACGTATGATTCGTAGCACGTATGATTCGTAGCACAAATGATTTGTAGCATATGATTCGTAGCACGTATGATTCGTTGCACGATTGATTCGTAGCACGCATGATTCGTTGCACGATTGATTCGTAGCACGTATGATTCGTAGCACGTATGATTCGTAGCATATGATTCGTAGCATATGATTCGTAGCATATGATTCGTAGCAAATAATTCGTAGCTCTATGTTTCGTAGCACGTATGATTCGTAGCACGTATGTTTCATAGCACGTATGATTCGTAGCATATGATTCGTAGCATATGATTCGTAGCATATGATTCGTAGCATATGATTCGTAGCATATGATTCGTAGCATATGATTCGTAGCATATGATTCGTAGCATATGATTCGTAGCATATGATTCGTAGCATATGATTCGTAGCATATGATTCGTAGCATATGATTCGTAGCATATGATTCGTAGCATATGATTCGTAGCATATGATTCGAAGCATATGATTCGTAGCATATGATTCGTAGCATATGATTCGTAGCATATGATTCGTATCATATGATTCGTAGCATATGATTCGTATCATATGATTCGTAGCATATGATTCGTAGCATATGATTCGTAGCATATGATTCGTAGCATATGATTCGTAGCATATGATTCGTAGCACGTATAATTCGTAGCACGTATGATTCGTAGCATATGTTTCGTAGCACATGTGATTCTAAGCACGTATGATTCGTAGCACGTATGATTCGTAGCACGTCTGATTCGTAGCACGTATGATGCGTAGCATATGATTCGTAGCACGTATGATTCGTAGCATATGATTCGTAACATATGATTCGTAGCACGTATGATTCGTAGCACGTATGTTTCATAGCACGTATGATTTGTAGCATATGATTCGTAGCACTATGATTCGAAGCACGTATGGTTTGTAGCATATGATTCGTAGCACATGTGATTCTAAGCACATATGATTCGTAGCACGTATGATTCGTAGCACTATGATTCGAAGCACGTATGGTTTGTAGCATATGATTCGTAGCACATGTGATTCTAAGCACGTATGATTCGTAGCACGTATGATTCGTAGCAAATGATTCGTAGCATATGATTCGTAGCATATGATTCGTAGCACTATGATTCGAAGCACGTATGGTTTGTAGCATATGATTCATAGCACATGTGATTCTAAGCACGTATGATTCGTAGCATATGATTCGTAGCACATGTGATTCTAAGCACGTATGATTCGTAGCACGTATGATTCGTAGCATATGATTCGTAACATATGATTCGTAGCACGTATGATTCGTAGCACGTATGTTTCGTAGCACGTCTGATTCGTAGCACGTATGATTCGTAGCACATGTGATTCTAAGCACGTATGATTCGTAGCACGTATGATTCGTAGCATATGATTCGTAACATATGATTCGTAGCACGTATGATTCGTAGCACGTATGTTTCATAGCACGTATGATTTGTAGCATATGATTCGTAGCACTATGATTCGTAGCACGAATGATTCGTAGCACGTATGATTCGTAGCACGTATGTTTCATAGCACGTATGATTTGTAGCATATGATTCGTAGCACTATGATTCGTAGCACGAATGATTCGTAGCACGTATGATTCGTAGCACAAATTATTCGTAGCACGTATGATTCGTAGCACGTATGATTCGTAGCACGTATGATTCGTAGCACGTATGATTCGTAGCACGTATGATTCGTTGCACGATTGATTCGTAGCACGCATGATTCGTTGCACGATTGATTTGTAGCACGTATGATTCGTAGCACGTATGATTCGTAGCACGTATGATTCGTAGCACGTATGATTCGTAGCATATGATTCGTAGCATATGATTCGTAGCATATGATTCGTAGCAAATAATTCGTAGCACTATGTTTCGTAGCACGTATGATTCGTAGCACGTATGTTTCATAGCACGTATGATTCGTAGCATATGATTCGTAGCATATGATTCGTAGCATATGATTCGTAGCATATGATTCGTAGCATATGATTCGTAGCATATGATTCGTAGCATATGATTCGTAGCATATGATTCGTAGCATATGATTCGTAGCATATGATTCGTAGCATATGATTCGTAGCATATGATTCGTAGCATATGATTCGTAGCATATGATTCGTAGCACGTATGATTCGTAGCACGTATGATTCGTAGCATATGATTCGTAGCACATGTGATTCTAAGCACGTATGATTCGTAGCACGTATGATTCGTAGCACGTATGATTCGTAGCACGTATGATTCGTAGCACGTATGATTCGTAGCATATGATTCGTATCATATGATTCGTAGCATATGATTCGTAGCATATGATTCGTAGCATATGATTCGTAGCATATGATTCGTAGCATATGATTCGTAGCATATGATTCGTAGCATATGATTCGTATCATATGATTCGTAGCACTATGATTCGTAGCACGTATGATTCGTAGCACATGTGATTCTAAGCACGTATGATTTGTAGCATATAATTCGTAGCACGATTGATTCGTAGCACGTATGATTCGTAGCACGATTGATTCGTAGCACGCATGATTCATATATACTTGTATTTTAGAGGTTATTTAAGTATGTAAATAATTGTATGTGACATATTGAAGGTCATATCATAAGGTGTGAGCGGCGTATCGTCCGCGATCAGTTAGCTTGTTGTCAATGTACATAACGCTGGCGTCAATAAACGGATAAATCAATTATTATGATTGTTTTACTGACATTTTACCTTATTTATCAGACATTTTGTTTATTAAATTTTCAATTTTTCCTAAAATCTTAGTAATACAGACAGTATCAGTATCAAAATTTCATGAACACTCACTTCAGTACCTGTAATCACTTCAAGATAGCAATACATTAAAGATACAATAATTTATTATCAAATGCACCTCAAAACAGACATGTAAAGTCTACATGTAGATACACTTTACAATTTCTTACTAAATTACCAGTAATCATTCATACACTTTAAGTGCTGAAGCAAACTTATGTAACGAAGGTTGACAGCCGACTTTCTGATAGTCCGCAATCCGAGTACGGGACGCGTCGACAACACATCGGCGGGTGGAGAATGGTAATACATAAAATAGTACAGTATATAGTAAGTATCCCATGGTGAGTATCCTCTATCAGGTTGGCCAGTTATGGCCATGTCACATGACACATTGATAAACATCACATACGGCTGCGTGATACATGATACTTGCGTGTAACCCACACGTCACACACACGTTATATACTTGTTATCGACAATAACATTCGCGTCTCTCACACGTCTCTGGAAAGCCATAAACATGTCATATACGTGTTAATGTTGTACTTTCGTTGCGATGATGGCCTAGTGTAAGACAGCAGGACTGTTAAGTCAAAGGTCTCGAGTTCAATCCCCACGGCGCGCATCGACTTTTCGAATGTCGTGTTCTTTTTACAAAATTTAGAAATAAATATCACTGTATGTATAATATGTATTACTCGTAGCGAAGTTGCCTCGACATTCGTAGCAAATAAATATTACCAGTCGTAGCAAGGTTGAGTACTCGTAACCATTTGTAACAATCGATTTGGCAGTCGTAGTCAGGTAGCCTTGAATTTCTTAGCACCTGTCACTTGTAACAGAGAACAATTACAAGTGCTTTTATAGAATTGTTAAACGCCCAGAAAAATCTTCAACGTAAATAAGTTGAATCAATTCTTTTCAGTAATCAGTAACGTTTAAAAGTGCTTCGAGGCCTACTTGAAATAAAAACCTTTTGATTTTCGATTATGATTAATAGAACAGATGATTCGTAGGCATATATGGCTCGTTGCATATGATTCGTAGCACGTATGATTCGTAGCACACGATTTGTAGCAAGATTGATTCGTAGCACATGTGATTCGAAGCACATATGATTCGTAGCACGTATGATTCGTAGCATATGATTCGTAACATATGATTCGTAGCACGTATGATTCGTAGCACGTATGTTTCATAGCACGTATGGTTTGTAGCATATGATTCGTAGCACATGTGATTCTAAGCACGTATGATTCGTAGCACATGTGATTCTAAGCACGTATGATTCGTAGCACGTATGATTCGTAGCATATGATTCGTAACATATGATTCGTAGCACGTATGATTCGTAGCACGTATGTTTCATAGCACGTATGATTTGTAGCATATGATTCGTAGCACTATGATTCGTAGCACGAATGATTCGTAGCACGTATGATTCGTAGCACGTATGTTTCATAGCACGTATGATTTGTAGCATATGATTCGTAGCACTATGATTCGTAGCACGAATGATTCGTAGCACGTATGATTCGTAGCACAAATGATTCGTAGCACGTATGATTCGTAGCACGTATGATTCGTAGCACGTATGATTCGTAGCACGTATGATTCGTAGCACGTATGATTCGTTGCACGATTGATTCGTAGCACGTATGATTCGTTGCACGATTGATTCGTAGCACGTATGATTCGTAGCACGTATGATTCGTAGCACGTATGATTCGTAGCATGTATGTTTCATAGCACGTATGATTCGTAGCATATGATTCGTAGCATATGATTCGCAGCATATGATTCGTAGCATATGATTCGTAGCATATGATTCGTAGCATATGATTCGTAGCATATGATTCGTAGCATATGATTCGTAGCATATGATTCGTAGCATATGATTCGTAGCTTATGATTCGTATCATATGATTCGTAGCATATGATTCGTAGCATATGATTCGTAGCATATGATTCGTAGCATATGATTCGTAGCATATGATTCGTAGCATATGATTCGTAGCATATGATTCGTAGCATATGATTCGTAGCACGTATGATTCGTAGCACGTATGATTCGTAGCACATGTGATTCTAAGCACGTATGATTCGTAGCACGTATGATTCGTAGCACGTATGATTCGTAGCACGTATGATTCGTAGCATATGATTCGTAGCATATGATTCGTATCATATGATTCGTAGCATATGATTCGTAGCATATGATTCGTAGCATATGATTCGTAGCATATGATTCGTAGCATATGATTCGTAGCATATGATTCGTAGCATATGATTCGTATCATATGATTCGTAGCACTATGATTCGTAGCACGTATGATTCGTAGCACATGTGATTCTAAGCACGTATGATTCGTAGCACGTATGATTCGTAGCACGTATGATTCCTAGCACGTATGTTTCATAGCACGTATGATTTGTAGCATATAATTCGTAGCACGATTGATTCGTAGCACGTATGATTCGTAGCACGATTGATTCGTAGCACGCATGATTCATATATACTTGTATTTTAGAGGTTATTTAAGTATGTAAATAATTGTATGTGACATATTGAAGGTCATATCATAAGGTGTGAGCGGCGTATCGTCCGCGATCAGTTAGCTTGTTGTCAATGTACATAACGCTGGCGTCAATAAACGGATAAATCAATTATTATGATTGTTTTACTGACATTTTACCTTATTTATCAGACATTTTGTTTATTAAATTTTCAATTTTTCCTAAAATCTTAGTAATACAGACAGTATCAGTATCAAAATTTCATGAACACTCACTTCAGTACCTGTAATCACTTCAAGATAGCAATACATTAAAGATACAATAATTTATTATCAAATGCACCTCAAAACAGACATGTAAAGTCTACATGTAGATACACTTTACAATTTCTTACTAAATTACCAGTAATCATTCATACACTTTAAGTGCTGAAGCAAACTTATGTAACGAAGGTAACGCACTTTATTGACAGCCGACTTTCTGATAGTCCGCAATCCGAGTACGGGACGCGTCGACAACACATCGGCGGGTGGAGAATGGTAATACATAAAATAGTACAGTATATAGTAAGTATCCCATGGTGAGTATCCTCTATCAGGTTGGCCAGTTATGGCCATGTCACATGACACATTGATAAACATCACATACGGCTGCGTGATACATGATACTTGCGTGTAACCCACACGTCACACACACGTTATATACTTGTTATCGACAATAACATTCGCGTCTCTCACACGTCTCTGGAAAGCCATAAACATGTCATATACGTGTTAATGTTGTACTTTCGTTGCGATGATGGCCTAGTGTAAGACAGCAGGACTGTTAAGTCAAAGGTCTCGAGTTCAATCCCCACGGCGCGCATCGACTTTTCGAATGTCGTGTTCTTTTTACAAAATTTAGAAATAAATATCACTGTATGTATAATATGTATTACTCGTAGCGAAGTTGCCTCGACATTCGTAGCAAATAAATATTACCAGTCGTAGCAAGGTTGAGTACTCGTAACCATTTGTAACAATCGATTTGGCAGTCGTAGTCAGGTAGCCTTGAATTTCTTAGCACCTGTCACTTGTAACAGAGAACAATTACAAGTGCTTTTATAGAATCGTTAAACGCCCAGAAAAATCTTCAACGTAAATAAGTTGAATCAATTCTTTTCAGTAATCAGTAACGTTTAAAAGTGCTTCGAGGCCTACTTGAAATAAAAACCTTTTGATTTTCGATTATGATTAATAGAACAGATGATTCGTAGGCATATATGGCTCGTTGCATATGATTCGTAGCACGTATGATTCGTAGCACACGATTTGTAGCAAGATTGATTCGTAGCACATGTGATTCGAAGCACATATGATTCGTAGCATGATTGATTCGTAGCACGTATGATTCGTAGTATGTGTGATTCGTAGCACGTATGATTCGTAGCATGTGTGATTCGTAGCACGTATGATTCGTAGCACGTATGATTCGCAGCAAGTATGATTCGTAGCACGTATGATTCGTAGTAGCACGTATGATTCGTAGTAGCACGTATGATTCGTAGCACGTATGATTCGTAGCACGTATGTTTCGTAGCACGTATGATTCGTAGCACGTATGATTCGTAGCACGTATGATTCGTAGCACGTATGATTCGTAGCATGTGTGATTCGTAGCACGTATGATTCGTAGCACGTATGATTCGTAGCACGTATGATTCGTAGCACGTATGATTCGTAGCACGTATAATTCGTAGCACGTATGATTCGTAATATATTATTCGTAGCACGTATGTTTCGTAGCACGTACAATTCGTAGCACGTATGATTCGTAGCATATTATTCGTAGCATATGGTTCGTAGCACAAGATTCGTAGCATATGATTCGTAGCATATGATTCGTAGCACCTATGATTCGTAGCATGTGTGATTAGTAGCATATGATTCGAAGCATATGATTCGTAGCACGTATGATTCGTAGCATATGATTCGTAGCATATGATTCGTAACATATGATTCGTAGCACGAATGTTTCGTAGCATGATTGATTCGTAGCACATATGATTCGTAGCATGTGTGATTCGTAGCACGTATGATTCGTAGCTTATGATTCGTAGCTTATGATTCGTAGCATATGATTCGTAGCATATGATTCGTAGCACGTATGATTCGTAGCACGTATGATTCGTAGCATATGATTCGTAGCACATGTGATTCTAAGCACGTATGATTCGTAGCACGTATGATTCGTAGCACGTATGATTCGTAGCACGTATGATTCGTAGCACGTATGATTCGTAGCATATGATTCGTAGCACGTATGATTCGTAGCACATGTGATTCTAAGCACGTATGATTCGTAGCACGTATGATTCGTAGCACGTATAATTCCTAGCACGTATGTTTCATAGCACGTATGATTCGTAGCATATGATTCGTAGCAAATAATTCGTAGCACTATGTTTCGTAGCACGTATGATTCGTAGCACGTATGTTTCATAGCACGTATGATTCGTAGCATATGATTCGTAGCATATGATTCGTAGCATATGATTCGTAGCATATGATTCGTAGCACGTATGATTCGTAGCACATATGATTCGAAGCATATGATTCGTAGCATATGATTCGTAGCATATGATTCGTAGCATATGATTCGTATCATATGATTCGTAGCATATGATTCGTATCATATGATTCGTAGCATATGATTCGTAGCATATGATTCGTAGCATATGATTCGTAGCATATGATTCGTAGCACGTATGATTCGTAGCACGTATGATTCGTAGCATATGATTCGTAGCACATGTGATTCTAAGCACGTATGATTCGTAGCACGTATGATTCGTAGCACGTCTGATTCGTAGCACGTATGATGCGTAGCATATGATTCGTAGCACGTATGATTCGTAGCATATGATTCGTAAGATATGATTCGTAGCACGTATGATTCGTAGCACGTATGTTTCATAGCACGTATGATTTGTAGCATATGATTCGTAGCACTATGATTCGAAGCACGTATGGTTTGTAGCGTATGATTCGTAGCACATGTGATTCTAAGCACGTATGATTCGTAGCACGTATGATTCGTAGCACGTCTGATTCGTAGCACGTATGATGCGTAGCATATGATTCGTAGCACGTATGATTCGTAGCATATGATTCATAACATATGATTCGTAGCACGTATGATTCGTAGCACGTATGTTTCATAGCACGTATGATTTGTAGCATATGATTCGTAGCACTATGATTCGAAGCACGTATGGTTTGTAGCATATGATTCGTAGCACATGTGATTCTAAGCACGTATGATTCGTAGCACGTATGATTCGTAGCACGTATGATTCGTAGCACGTATGATTCGTAGCACGTATGATTCGTAGCATATGATTCGTAGCACGTATGATTCGTAGCACGTATGATTCGTAGCACGTATGATTCGTAGCATATGATTCGTAGCATATGATTCGTAGCATATGATTCGTAGCAAATAATTCGTAGCACTATGTTTCGTAGCACGTATGATTCGTAGCACGTATGTTTCATAGCACGTATGATTCGTAGCATATGATTCGTAGCATATGATTCGTAGCATATGATTCGTAGCATATGATTCGTAGCATATGATTCGTAGCATATGATTCGTAGCATATGATTCGTAGCATATGATTCGTAGCACGTATGATTCGTAGCACGTATGATTCGTAGCATATGATTCGTAGCACATGTGATTCTAAGCACGTATGATTCGTAGCACGTATGATTCGTAGCACGTATGATTCGTAGCACGTATGATTCGTAGCATATGATTCGTAGCATATGATTCGTATCATATGATTCGTAGCATATGATTCGTAGCATATGATTCGTAGCATATGATTCGTAGCATATGATTCGTAGCATATGATTCGTAGCATATGATTCGTATCATATGATTCGTAGCACTATGATTCGTAGCACGTATGATTCGTAGCACATGTGATTCTAAGCACGTATGATTCGTAGCACGTATGATTCGTAGCACGTATGATTCCTAGCACGTATGTTTCATAGCACGTATGATTTGTAGCATATAATTCGTAGCACGATTGATTCGTAGCACGTATGATTCGTAGCACGATTGATTCGTAGCACGCATGATTCATATATACTTGTATTTTAGAGGTTATTTAAGTATGTAAATAATTGTATGTGACATATTGAAGGTCATATCATAAGGTGTGAGCGGCGTATCGTCCGCGATCAGTTAGCTTGTTGTCAATGTACATAACGCTGGCGTCAATAAACGGATAAATCAATTATTATGATTGTTTTACTGACATTTTACCTTATTTATCAGACATTTTGTTTATTAAATTTTCAATTTTTCCTAAAATCTTAGTAATACAGACAGTATCAGTATCAAAATTTCATGAACACTCACTTCAGTACCTGTAATCACTTCAAGATAGCAATACATTAAAGATACAATAATTTATTATCAAATGCACCTCAAAACAGACATGTAAAGTCTACATGTAGATACACTTTACAATTTCTTACTAAATTACCAGTAATCATTCATACACTTTAAGTGCTGAAGCAAACTTATGTAACGAAGGTAACGCACTTTATTGACAGCCGACTTTCTGATAGTCCGCAATCCGAGTACGGGACGCGTCGACAACACATCGGCGGGTGGAGAATGGTAATACATAAAATAGTACAGTATATAGTAAGTATCCCATGGTGAGTATCCTCTATCAGGTTGGCCAGTTATGGCCATGTCACATGACACATTGATAAACATCACATACGGCTGCGTGATACATGATACTTGCGTGTAACCCACACGTCACACACACGTTATATACTTGTTATCGACAATAACATTCGCGTCTCTCACACGTCTCTGGAAAGCCATAAACATGTCATATACGTGTTAATGTTGTACTTTCGTTGCGATGATGGCCTAGTGTAAGACAGGACTGTTAAGTCAAAGGTCTCGAGTTCAATCCCCACGGCGCGCATCGACTTTTCGAATGTCGTGTTCTTTTTACAAAATTTAGAAATAAATATCACTGTATGTATAATATGTATTACTCGTAGCGAAGTTGCCTCGACATTCGTAGCAAATAAATATTACCAGTCGTAGCAAGGTTGAGTACTCGTAACCATTTGTAACAATCGATTTGGCAGTCGTAGTCAGGTAGCCTTGAATTTCTTAGCACCTGTCACTTGTAACAGAGAACAATTACAAGTGCTTTTATAGAATTGTTAAACGCCCAGAAAAATCTTCAACGTAAATAAGTTGAATCAATTCTTTTCAGTAATCAGTAACGTTTAAAAGTGCTTCGAGGCCTACTTGAAATAAAAACCTTTTGATTTTCGATTATGATTAATAGAACAGATGATTCGTAGGCATATATGGCTCGTTGCATATGATTCGTAGCACGTATGATTCGTAGCACACGATTTGTAGCAAGATTGATTCGTAGCACATGTGATTCGAAGCACATATGATTCGTAGCATGATTGATTCGTAGCACGTATGATTCGTAGTATGTGTGATTCGTAGCACGTATGATTCGTAGCATGTGTGATTCGTAGCACGTATGATTCGTAGCACGTATGATTCGCAGCAAGTATGATTCGTAGCACGTATGATTCGTAGTAGCACGTATGATTCGTAGTAGCACGTATGATTCGTAGCACGTATGATTCGTAGCACGTATGTTTCGTAGCACGTATGATTCGTAGCACGTATGATTCGTAGCACGTATGATTCGTAGCACGTATGATTCGTAGCATGTGTGATTCGTAGCACGTATGATTCGTAGCACGTATGATTCGTAGCACGTATGATTCGTAGCACGTATGATTCGTAGCACGTATAATTCGTAGCACGTATGATTCGTAGCATATTATTCGTAGCACGTATGTTTCGTAGCACGTACAATTCGTAGCACGTATGATTCGTAGCATATTATTCGTAGCATATGGTTCGTAGCACAAGATTCGTAGCATATGATTCGTAGCATATGATTCGTAGCACCTATGATTCGTAGCATGTGTGATTAGTAGCATATGATTCGAAGCATATGATTCGTAGCACGTATGATTCGTAGCATATGATTCGTAGCATATGATTCGTAACATATGATTCGTAGCACGAATGTTTCGTAGCATGATTGATTCGTAGCACATATGATTCGTAGCATATGATTCGTAGCATATGATTCGTAGCATATGATTCGTAGCACGTATGATTCGTAGCACGTATGATTCGTAGCATATGATTCGTAGCACATGTGATTCTAAGCACGTATGATTCGTAGCACGTATGATTCGTAGCACGTATGATTCGTAGCACGTATGATTCGTAGCACGTATGATTCGTAGCATATGATTCGTAGCATATGAT
The DNA here is from genome assembly GCA_941860345.1 of Chrysodeixis includens. Lineage (NCBI taxonomy): Eukaryota > Metazoa > Arthropoda > Insecta > Lepidoptera > Noctuidae > Chrysodeixis > Chrysodeixis includens. Next base: position 2,460,995 of record OW796116.1, on the reverse strand, counting down.
TCGTATCATATGATTCGTAGCATATGATTCGTAGCATATGATTCGTAGCATATGATTCGTAGCATATGATTCGTAGCATATGATTCGTAGCATATGATTCGTAGCATATGATTCGTATCATATGATTCGTAGCACTATGATTCGTAGCACGTATGATTCGTAGCACATGTGATTCTAAGCACGTATGATTCGTAGCACGTATGATTCCTAGCACGTATGTTTCATAGCACGTATGATTTGTAGCATATAATTCGTAGCACGATTGATTCGTAGCACGTATGATTCGTAGCACGATTGATTCGTAGCACGCATGATTCATATATACTTGTATTTTAGAGGTTATTTAAGTATGTAAATAATTGTATGTGACATATTGAAGGTCATATCATAAGGTGTGAGCGGCGTATCGTCCGCGATCAGTTAGCTTGTTGTCAATGTACATAACGCTGGCGTCAATAAACGGATAAATCAATTATTATGATTGTTTTACTGACATTTTACCTTATTTATCAGACATTTTGTTTATTAAATTTTCAATTTTTCCTAAAATCTTAGTAATACAGACAGTATCAGTATCAAAATTTCATGAACACTCACTTCAGTACCTGTAATCACTTCAAGATAGCAATACATTAAAGATACAATAATTTATTATCAAATGCACCTCAAAACAGACATGTAAAGTCTACATGTAGATACACTTTACAATTTCTTACTAAATTACCAGTAATCATTCATACACTTTAAGTGCTGAAGCAAACTTATGTAACGAAGGTAACGCACTTTATTGACAGCCGACTTTCTGATAGTCCGCAATCCGAGTACGGGACGCGTCGACAACACATCGGCGGGTGGAGAATGGTAATACATAAAATAGTACAGTATATAGTAAGTATCCCATGGTGAGTATCCTCTATCAAGTTGGCCAGTGGCGGCCATGTCACATGACACATTGCTAAACATCAACTTACGGCTGCTATGTCATACATGATACATACGTGTAACGCGCGCGTCTCACGCACGTTATATACTTGTTATCGACAATAACATTTGCGTCTCTCACACGTCTCTGGAAAGCCATAAACATGTCATAAACGTGTTAATGTTGTACTTTCGTTGCGATGATGGCCTAGTGTAAGACAGCAGGACTGTTAAGTCAAAGGTCTCGAGTTCAATCCCCACGGCGCGCATCGACTTTTCGAATGTCGTGTTGTTGTGTACAAAATTTAGAAATAAATATCACTGTATGTATAATATGTATTATCTACTCGTAGCGAAGTTGCCTCGACATTCGTAGCAAATAAATATTACCAGTCGTAGCAAGGTTGAGTACTCGTAACCGTTTGTAACAATCGATTTGGCAGTCGTAGTCAGGTAGCCTTGAATTTCTTAGCACCTGTCACTTGTAACAGAGAACAATTATAAGTGTTTTTATAGAATTGTTAAACGCCCAGGAAAATCTTGAACGTAAATAAGTTGAACCAATTCTTCTCAGTAATCAGTAACGTTTGAAAGTGCTTAAGGAGGCCTACTTAAAATAAAAACCTTTTGATTTTCGATTATGATTAATAGCACAGATGATTTGTAGGCATATATGGCTCGTTGCATATGATTCGTAGCACGTTTGATTCGTAGCCCGATTGATTCGTAGCACTATTAATTCGTAGCACGTATGATTCGTAGCACGTATGATTCGTAGCACGTATGATTCGTAGCACGTATGATTCGAAGCACGTATGATTCGTAGCATATGATTCGTAGCATATGATTCGTAGCATATGATTCGTAGCATATGATTCGTAGCACGTATGATTCGTAGCACACGATTCGTAGCACATGTGATTCGTAGCACGTATGATTCGTAGCATGTGTGATACGTTGCACGTATTATTAGTAGCATGTATGATTCGTAGCATACATGTTATGACCTTAATATCTTTTTAATTAAGAAATAAAAACTCCGTTGGGTTTCTGAAAAAAAAACAGATATTAAGGTCATTACAAAACAACAAAAAGTTTTTACTCCAAGTTACTTATGCACAATATAGTTTCGCTAATTCGTAGCACGTATGATTCGTAGCATGTGTGATTCGTTGCACGTATGATTCGTAGCATGTGTGATTCGTTGCACGTATGATTCGTAGCATGTGTGATTCGTTGCACGTATGATTTGTAGCATGTGTGATTCGTTGCACGTATGATGTAGCATGTATGATTCGTAGCACATATGATTCGTAGCATATGATTCGTAGCACGTATGATTCGTAGCATGTATAATTCGTAACACATGGTTCGTAGCACATGTGATTCTAAGCACGTATGATTCGTAACACGTATGATTCGTAGCATATGATTCGTAGCACGATTGATTCGTAGCATGTATGATTCGTAACACATGGTTCGTAGCACATGTGATTCTAAGCACGTATGATTCGTAACACGTATGATTCGTAGCATATGATTCGTAGCACGATTGATTCGTAGCACGATTGATTCGTAGCACGTATGATTCGTAGCATGCAGGTTCGTAGCACGTATGATTCGTAGCATATGATTCGTAGCATATGATTCGTAGCATATGATTCGTAGCATATGATTCGTAGCATATGATTCGTAGCATATGATTCGTAGCATATGATTCGTAGCATATGATTCGAAGCATATGATTCGTAGCATATGATTCGTAGCATATGATTCGTAGCACGTATGATTCGTAGCACGTATGATTCGTAGCATGTGTGATTCGTTGCATGTGTGATTCGTTGCACGTATGATTCGTAGCATGTGTGATTCGTTGCACGTATGATTTGTAGCACGTATGATTCGTAGCACGTATGAATCGTATCACGTGTGATTCGTAGCGTAGGATTCGTAGAACGTATGATCGTAGCACGTATGACTCGTTGCATGTATGATTCATAGCATGTGTGATTCGTTGCACGTATGATTTGTAGCACGTATGATTCGTTGCACGTATGATTAGTAGCATGTATGATTCGTAGCACGTATGATTCGTAGCATGCAGGTTCATAGCAAGTATGATTCGTAGCATGCAGGTTCGTATCACATATGATTCGTAGCACGTTTTATTCGTAGCACGTATGATTCGTAGCACGTATGATTCGTTGCACGTATGATTTGTAGCATGTGTGGTTCGTTGCACGTATGATTTGTAGCACGTATGATTCGTTAAACGTATGATTTGTAGCATATGATTCGTAGCACGTATGATTCGTTGCACGTATGATTCGTAGCATGTGTGGTTCGTTGCACGTATGATTTGCAGCACGTATGATTCGTAGCACGTATGATTTGTAGCATATGAATCGTAGCACGTATGATTCGTAGCACGTATGATTCGTAGCACGTATGATTCGTAGCACGTATCATTCGTAACACATGGTTCGTAGCACATGTGATTCTAAGCACGTATGATTCGTAACACGTATGATTCGTAGCACGATTGATTCGTAGCACGTATGATTCGTAGCATGCAGGTTTGTAGCACGTATGATTCGCAGCATGCAGGTTCGTAGCACGTATGATTCGTAGCACGTATGATTCGTAGCACGTATGAATCGTAGCACGTATGATTCGTAGCACGTATGATTCGTAGCACGTATGATTCGTAGCACGTATCATTCGTAACACATGGTTCGTAGCACATGTGATTCTAAGCACGTATGATTCGTAACACGTATGATTCGTAGCACGATTGATTCGTAGCACGTATGATTCGTAGCATGCAGGTTTGTAGCACGTATGATTCGCAGCATGCAGGTTCGTAGCACGTATGATTCGTAGCACGTATGATTCGTAGCACGTATGATTCGTATCACGTGTGATTCGTAGAACGTATGATTCGAAGCACGTATGATTCGTTGCACGTATGATTCAAAGGATGTGATTCGTTGCACGTGTGATTCTTAGCATATGATTCGTAACACATGGTTCGTAGCACATGTGATTCTAAGCACGTATGATTCGTAGCACGATTGATTCGTAGCACGTATGATTCGTAGCATGCAGGTTCGTAGCAAGTATGATTCGTAGCATGCAGGTTCGTAGCACGTATGATTCGTAGCATATGATTCGTAGCATATGATTCGTAGCATATGATTCGTAGCATATGATTCGTAGCATATGATTCGTAGCATATGATTCGTAGCATATGATTCGTAGCATATGATTCGTAGCATATGATTCGTAGCATATGATTCGTAGCATATGATTCGTAGCATATGATTCGTAGCATATGATTCGTAGCATATGATTCGTAGCATATGATTCGTAGCATATGATTCGTAGCATATGATTCGTAGCATATGATTCGTAGCATATGATTCGTAGCACGTATGATTCGTAGCATGTGTGATTCGTTGCACGTATGATTCGTAGCATGTGTGATTCGTTGCACGTATGATTTGTAGCACGTATGATCGTAGCACGTATGATTCGTAGCACGTATGATTTGTAGCACGTATGATTCATAGCACTTTTGATTCGTAGCACGTATGATTCGTAGCACGTATGATTCGTAGCACGTATGATTTCGTAGCATGTGTGTTTCGAAGCACGTGTAATTCGCAGCATATGATTTGTAGCACGTTTTATTCGTAGCACGTATGATTCGTAGCACGTATGATTCGTAGCACGTATGATTCGTAGCACGTATGATTCGTAGCACGTATGATTCTTAGCACGTATGATTCGTAGCACGTATGATTCGTAGCTCGTATGATTTGTAGCTCGTATGATTCGTAGCACGTATGATTCGTAGCATATCATTCGTAGCATATCATTCGTAGCATATCATTCGTAGCATATCATTCGTAGCATATGATTCGTAGCATATGCATATGCGTTTTCTAAGAATAGATTGTTTTACATAGAGCTATTGTTGAAGACGAGGGGGTCTACTGCTTGAAGTAACATTATTGTATGTGGAAGAATGCGCTGAACTCTCGTGTTGGCGTACTTCTGAAACTGCAATAATATTACTTCAAGCACTGCCCCCTGATTCTAAGCTCCCCATCCATTTCGTTATCAACACCCTGCCGACCGCACTTGGACTGATTCCCAAGAGAAATGTTTCATGACAATGCTATCACTAGTCAACCAAATACAGTAATCTTTGTGGAATCCGTCCAAGGTGTAATAAAGAGGGTAGGCAGACAATGTTCTTAACGTATGGTGGCAGCACTGGCTTCGACAATAGCGCTGTGTTTTACAATCAATTTTTGGATAACGATGAAAGTATTCGCCAACCTGCAACTGCTCCTGTCTATGATTTCTTAAACTTTCCCGCTCTCTCTTCCAGCGCATTTGATTTGATAACTTTGTTAGGTGTGCAAAAATAAAAATTCAAAATTTTTAACTTGACACTTTACAAAGTTAGTCGAATCTAATGCTTAATAACTAGCAAAATTGTTACTCCGATTGGGCGTTATAGAATCTACACTGAGTAGAATTACACTAAAATACGATTTGAAAACGCCCAAACGCTGTAACGGTTTTGCTAGTTTGACATTTGTAAATTTGACAGCTAAAAGAGCGGGAAAGTTTATCATGGTTGCTGTAGACCGAGCACTACCGGCCTATTTGTATAAAACTAAACAATTTTCATAGACTACTGTAATATACGGAGATGCAGTTTTCGAATGTTTTACGTAGATCCTTTTTTGGGATTTCTTATTCAATAAAACAGTTCGCTTTTGCGTACAAGTGTCGCCTACACGAAGAAATGTAATAAACTGTTTTTCAACTATTACTTTGTATGTAATAATCATGATAAATGTAACTTCAATAAATGTGAATGTAAAAAGTTTTCTCGCACGCAATAAGCGTGTCTGTGACGTAACACATTGAGTTTGAGATCAAATAACTGGTGCTCGATGACTTATATGTATTCCATTTTTATTTAATGACTGACTCGCATTTAATATAGAAAAATATTTTGATTTTTTTCCTCCTATGATACCCGAAAATCGTACATTAACAAAATTCGTAGTGATATATTATTGTGTAAGTAAGGCTAAGTATTAAAATGTTTAAAAGGAACTAACCAAATTTAGTTGGGTTAATTTAATATTGGTCTCAGTTATGTCAAAGATAGAAGAATGTATGCCATTTAGCGAGGATTCCTGTAATAACGTAACGACTCCATTTTGATTTAATTTACATTATTTTGGAGTCCTATTGTTATTGTATTATAATAGTTCTTTGAGGACTTACGATGTTTTAGTCGATTTTCTAATTCACACATAATATTTCAGTAATAAAAGTAAACCTGAGATTTTCAATAAATAATTAAATATGTATAAGTGAATGTAACCAAAGTACGAAGTAATTTAAAACAATATGCTACCGATAGTGTTGTACCCAATGTATTAGAAAATCGACTAATTAGAAAAAATATCCAGTATTTTTATTTTGTTTAAAAGTAACGACTTAAATTCATATTTTTGTTAGTAATTTTTTGTGGTGCATTAATAATGTAAGATGGTTAATTGTAAGGTGTGAAAAATATTCTAGTTAATACGATTTAATAGTAAAAAGTATACACAAGAAACATACAAACAAAGAACAATAGAAATCTGTAATACATACAACAAAAATCTGCAATAGCCCATTCAAATTCAATAGCCCAAGTAGTTAATAAGAAAATAGCAACACAATCGAAACAATATTCACAATAGCAACACTTTTGATACAAAATAATGTTTATTATATTTTTCACACCTCGCAACATGTATATTGGACGGGAATTTTCTGTAATTTATTGTGAGACACTATCTCCTATCGTATATTGTCGCTAGATTAGGCTAAATAGTGTTGTACTTTATATTATCATGTATTATTTCAAGTCACATCGTGTAAATAGAATTTTTGGTAACGAATTATATTTTTTTTGTGATCGTATTTTTTTATTTTATTTTTTCTTCCTTTTTATAATAACTCTTACTAAAACGGTTTCGTCGATACATATTAATGCCATATCATCTTATGCTGTCTTACGTACATTTTTACTAGTACTTCAATTCAACTTTAACATCTTTAAGTCGATACTACTTTAAGTAGCGACTGGAAAGGACAGCATAAGTCAACGGCAACTTAAAACTGATTGACATCAGTATTGGACCACTCAGGCCTACCATACACTGATTTAAGGTCACCTTATTACATTACAATCTACGTACATTTGTACATATGTAAATGCTTTACACAGAGCAAAAAGCAAGCGAAAATGACCCTTATTGGAGGCCTAAACTTTTCTGACACTGCCGTTTTAACTATAATTTTTATTTCCTATACACCTTTTTATCTTTCAACTTTCACTCTTGTATGAGGCAATACAAGTCTCCGATTTCTACCGACTTTAGTTTTTCGAGCACCGCCAAACAAACTGGAATATTCAAACAGTCAGTATCAAAATTTTATGAACACTATCAGATTTACAAAGGTTCTAAATACAATCGAATACTTTAACAGTATTAGAACTGGGAAGTAAAGTACTCTAAGTACTAGGATTATACTTAAAAAACGTCAATATTAGCTGAAGATGTTTTTAAATGACAGCTTGTAAATTTGCGAATGTTCATCAACTTTTGTGCTGTATATAGGCCAAAAGTAGGAGACTAAAGTGTTTGAATATCGGAGACTTACTGTCTTAAAACGGCCTGATTTTTCCTTTTATATCTTAGCTTAGTTTTTCCACTTTTTGATACTTATGTACTATTTATTTATACTTGTATTTTAGAGGTTATGTAAGTATGTGAATGATTGTATGTGACATATTGAAGGTATTATCATAAGGTGTGAGCGGCGTATCGTCCGCGATCAGTTAGCTTGTTGTAAATGTACATAACGCTGGCGTCAATAAACGGATAAATCAATTATTATCATTGTTTTACTGATATTTTACCTTATTCATCAATCATTTTGTTCACAAAATTTTAATTTTGCCTAAAATCTTAGTAATACAGACAGTATTAAAATTTCATCAACCCTAATCACAACAAGATAACAGCACTTTAACGATGCAATAATTTATCATATGCACTTCAAAATAGGCATGTAAAGTCCACATGTAGATACACATTACAATTTCTTATTAAAATACCAGTAATTATTCATACACTTTAAGTGCTGAAGCAAACCACATGTACATACACATCTTAATTTCCTACTAAATTACCAGTAATTAAACACTTTAAGAACTTATGTAACGAGGGTAACGCAACTTATTGACAGCTGACTCTCTGATAGTCCTCAACCCGAGTCGAGGACGCGTCGACAACATACTGGCGGGTGGTGAATGTCAATACATTATATGGTACAGAATATAGTTAGTACCCCATGGTGAGTATCCTCTATCAGGTTGACCAGTTATGGCCATGTCACATGACACATTGCTAGCTGTTAACATCAATATACGGCTGCTATGTCATACATGATATTTACCTGAAACCCGCACGTCACATCGCACGTTATATACTTGTTATCGACAATAACATTTGCGTCTCTCACACGTCTCTGGAAAGCCATAAACATGTCATAAACGTGTTAATGTTGTACTTTCGTTGCGATGATGGCCTAGTGTAAGACAGCAGGACTGTTAAGTCAAAGGTCTCGAGTTCAATCCCCACGGCGCGCATCGACTTTTCGAATGTCGTGTTCTTTTTACAAAATTTAGAAATAAATATCACTGTATGTATAATATGTATTACTCGTAGCGAAGTTGCCTCGAAATTCGTAGCAAATAAATATAACCAGTCGTAGCAAGGTTGAGTACTCGTAACCGTTTGTAACAATCGATTTGGCAGCCTTAGTCAGGTAGCCTTGAATTTCTTAGCACCTGTCACTTGTAACAGAGAACACAAGTGTTTAAATTATAGAATTATTAAACGCCCAGAAAAATCTTCAACGTAAATAAGTTGAATCAATTCTTCTCAGTAATCAGTAACGTTTGAAAGTGCTTAAGGAGGCCTACTTGAAATAAAAACCTTTTTATTTTCGATTATGATTAATAGCACAGATGATTCGTAGGCATGTATGGCTCGTTGCATATGATTCGTAGCACGTATGATTCGTAGCACATGATTCGTAGCAAGATTAATTCGTAGCACATGTGATTCTAAGCACGTAGGATTCGTAGCACGTAAGATTCGTAGCACGTATGATTCGTAGCACGAATGATTCATAGAACGTATGATTCGTAGCATGTGTGATTCGTAGCACGTGTGCATCGTAGCATATGATTCGTAGCATATGATTCGAAGTATATGATTCATAGCACGATTGATTCGTAGCACGTACGATTCGTAGCATGATTGATTCGTAGCACAAATGATTCGTAGCATATGATTCGTAGCATATAATTCGTAGCACATATGATTCGTAGCATATAATTCGTAGCACGATGTCTTCGTAGCACGTATGATTCGTAGCACGTATGATTCGTAGCACGTATGATTCGTAGCACGTATGATTCGTAGCATATGATTCGTAGCACGTATGATTCGTAGCACGTATGATTCGTAGCACGTATGATTCGTAGCATATGATTCGTAGCATATGATTCGTAGCATATGATTCGTAGCAAATAATTCGTAGCACTATGTTTCGTAGCACGTATGATTCGTAGCACGTATGTTTCATAGCACGTATGATTCGTAGCATATGATTCGTAGCATATGATTCGTAGCATATGATTCGTAGCATATGATTCGTAGCATATGATTCGTAGCATATGATTCGTAGCATATGATTCGTAGCATATGATTCGTAGCATATGATTCGTAGCATATGATTCGTAGCACGTATGATTCGTAGCACGTATGATTCGTAGCATATGATTCGTAGCACATGTGATTCTAAGCACGTATGATTCGTAGCACGTATGATTCGTAGCACGTATGATTCGTAGCACGTATGATTCGTAGCATATGATTCGTAGCATATGATTCGTATCATATGATTCGTAGCATATGATTCGTAGCATATGATTCGTAGCATATGATTCGTAGCATATGATTCGTAGCATATGATTCGTAGCATATGATTCGTATCATATGATTCGTAGCACTATGATTCGTAGCACGTATGATTCGTAGCACATGTGATTCTAAGCACGTATGATTCGTAGCACGTATGATTCGTAGCACGTATGATTCCTAGCACGTATGTTTCATAGCACGTATGATTTGTAGCATATAATTCGTAGCACGATTGATTCGTAGCACGTATGATTCGTAGCACGATTGATTCGTAGCACGCATGATTCATATATACTTGTATTTTAGAGGTTATTTAAGTATGTAAATAATTGTATGTGACATATTGAAGGTCATATCATAAGGTGTGAGCGGCGTATCGTCCGCGATCAGTTAGCTTGTTGTCAATGTACATAACGCTGGCGTCAATAAACGGATAAATCAATTATTATGATTGTTTTACTGACATTTTACCTTATTTATCAGACATTTTGTTTATTAAATTTTCAATTTTTCCTAAAATCTTAGTAATACAGACAGTATCAGTATCAAAATTTCATGAACACTCACTTCAGTACCTGTAATCACTTCAAGATAGCAATACATTAAAGATACAATAATTTATTATCAAATGCACCTCAAAACAGACATGTAAAGTCTACATGTAGATACACTTTACAATTTCTTACTAAATTACCAGTAATCATTCATACACTTTAAGTGCTGAAGCAAACTTATGTAACGAAGGTAACGCACTTTATTGACAGCCGACTTTCTGATAGTCCGCAATCCGAGTACGGGACGCGTCGACAACACATCGGCGGGTGGAGAATGGTAATACATAAAATAGTACAGTATATAGTAAGTATCCCATGGTGAGTATCCTCTATCAGGTTGGCCAGTTATGGCCATGTCACATGACACATTGATAAACATCACATACGGCTGCGTGATACATGATACTTGCGTGTAACCCACACGTCACACACACGTTATATACTTGTTATCGACAATAACATTCGCGTCTCTCACACGTCTCTGGAAAGCCATAAACATGTCATATACGTGTTAATGTTGTACTTTCGTTGCGATGATGGCCTAGTGTAAGACAGGACTGTTAAGTCAAAGGTCTCGAGTTCAATCCCCACGGCGCGCATCGACTTTTCGAATGTCGTGTTCTTTTTACAAAATTTAGAAATAAATATCACTGTATGTATAATATGTATTACTCGTAGCGAAGTTGCCTCGACATTCGTAGCAAATAAATATTACCAGTCGTAGCAAGGTTGAGTACTCGTAACCATTTGTAACAATCGATTTGGCAGTCGTAGTCAGGTAGCCTTGAATTTCTTAGCACCTGTCACTTGTAACAGAGAACAATTACAAGTGCTTTTATAGAATTGTTAAACGCCCAGAAAAATCTTCAACGTAAATAAGTTGAATCAATTCTTTTCAGTAATCAGTAACGTTTAAAAGTGCTTCGAGGCCTACTTGAAATAAAAACCTTTTGATTTTCGATTATGATTAATAGAACAGATGATTCGTAGGCATATATGGCTCGTTGCATATGATTCGTAGCACGTATGATTCGTAGCACACGATTTGTAGCAAGATTGATTCGTAGCACATGTGATTCGAAGCACATATGATTCGTAGCATGATTGATTCGTAGCACGTATGATTCGTAGTATGTGTGATTCGTAGCACGTATGATTCGTAGCATGTGTGATTCGTAGCACGTATGATTCGTAGCACGTATGATTCGCAGCAAGTATGATTCGTAGCACGTATGATTCGTAGTAGCACGTATGATTCGTAGTAGCACGTATGATTCGTAGCACGTATGATTCGTAGCACGTATGTTTCGTAGCACGTATGATTCGTAGCACGTATGATTCGTAGCACGTATGATTCGTAGCACGTATGATTCGTAGCATGTGTGATTCGTAGCACGTATGATTCGTAGCACGTATGATTCGTAGCACGTATGATTCGTAGCACGTATGATTCGTAGCACGTATAATTCGTAGCACGTATGATTCGTAGCATATTATTCGTAGCACGTATGTTTCGTAGCACGTACAATTCGTAGCACGTATGATTCGTAGCATATTATTCGTAGCATATGGTTCGTAGCACAAGATTCGTAGCATATGATTCGTAGCATATGATTCGTAGCACCTATGATTCGTAGCATGTGTGATTAGTAGCATATGATTCGAAGCATATGATTCGTAGCACGTATGATTCGTAGCATATGATTCGTAGCATATGATTCGTAACATATGATTCGTAGCACGAATGTTTCGTAGCATGATTGATTCGTAGCACATATGATTCGTAGCATATGATTCGTAGCATATGATTCGTAGCATATGATTCGTAGCACGTATGATTCGTAGCACGTATGATTCGTAGCATATGATTCGTAGCACATGTGATTCTAAGCACGTATGATTCGTAGCACGTATGATTCGTAGCACGTATGATTCGTAGCACGTATGATTCGTAGCACGTATGATTCGTAGCATATGATTCGTAGCATATGATTCGTATCATATGATTCGTAGCATATGATTCGTAGCATATGATTCGTAGCATATGATTCGTAGCATATGATTCGTAGCATATGATTCGTAGCATATGATTCGTAGCATATGATTCGTATCATATGATTCGTAGCACTATGATTCGTAGCACGTATGATTCGTAGCACATGTGATTCTAAGCACGTATGATTCGTAGCACGTATGATTCCTAGCACGTATGTTTCATAGCACGTATGATTTGTAGCATATAATTCGTAGCACGATTGATTCGTAGCACGTATGATTCGTAGCACGATTGATTCGTAGCACGCATGATTCATATATACTTGTATTTTAGAGGTTATTTAAGTATGTAAATAATTGTATGTGACATATTGAAGGTCATATCATAAGGTGTGAGCGGCGTATCGTCCGCGATCAGTTAGCTTGTTGTCAATGTACATAACGCTGGCGTCAATAAACGGATAAATCAATTATTATGATTGTTTTACTGACATTTTACCTTATTTATCAGACATTTTGTTTATTAAATTTTCAATTTTTCCTAAAATCTTAGTAATACAGACAGTATCAGTATCAAAATTTCATGAACACTCACTTCAGTACCTGTAATCACTTCAAGATAGCAATACATTAAAGATACAATAATTTATTATCAAATGCACCTCAAAACAGACATGTAAAGTCTACATGTAGATACACTTTACAATTTCTTACTAAATTACCAGTAATCATTCATACACTTTAAGTGCTGAAGCAAACTTATGTAACGAAGGTAACGCACTTTATTGACAGCCGACTTTCTGATAGTCCGCAATCCGAGTACGGGACGCGTCGACAACACATCGGCGGGTGGAGAATGGTAATACATAAAATAGTACAGTATATAGTAAGTATCCCATGGTGAGTATCCTCTATCAAGTTGGCCAGTGGCGGCCATGTCACATGACACATTGCTAAACATCAACTTACGGCTGCTATGTCATACATGATACATACGTGTAACGCGCGCGTCTCACGCACGTTATATACTTGTTATCGACAATAACATTTGCGTCTCTCACACGTCTCTGGAAAGCCATAAACATGTCATAAACGTGTTAATGTTGTACTTTCGTTGCGATGATGGCCTAGTGTAAGACAGCAGGACTGTTAAGTCAAAGGTCTCGAGTTCAATCCCCACGGCGCGCATCGACTTTTCGAATGTCGTGTTGTTGTGTACAAAATTTAGAAATAAATATCACTGTATGTATAATATGTATTATCTACTCGTAGCGAAGTTGCCTCGACATTCGTAGCAAATAAATATTACCAGTCGTAGCAAGGTTGAGTACTCGTAACCGTTTGTAACAATCGATTTGGCAGTCGTAGTCAGGTAGCCTTGAATTTCTTAGCACCTGTCACTTGTAACAGAGAACAATTATAAGTGTTTTTATAGAATTGTTAAACGCCCAGGAAAATCTTGAACGTAAATAAGTTGAACCAATTCTTCTCAGTAATCAGTAACGTTTGAAAGTGCTTAAGGAGGCCTACTTAAAATAAAAACCTTTTGATTTTCGATTATGATTAATAGCACAGATGATTTGTAGGCATATATGGCTCGTTGCATATGATTCGTAGCACGTTTGATTCGTAGCCCGATTGATTCGTAGCACTATTAATTCGTAGCACGTATGATTCGTAGCACGTATGATTCGTAGCACGTATGATTCGTAGCACGTATGATTCGAAGCACGTATGATTCGTAGCATATGATTCGTAGCATATGATTCGTAGCATATGATTCGTAGCATATGATTCGTAGCACGTATGATTCGTAGCACACGATTCGTAGCACATGTGATTCGTAGCACGTATGATTCGTAGCATGTGTGATACGTTGCACGTATTATTAGTAGCATGTATGATTCGTAGCATACATGTTATGACCTTAATATCTTTTTAATTAAGAAATAAAAACTCCGTTGGGTTTCTGAAAAAAAAACAGATATTAAGGTCATTACAAAACAACAAAAAGTTTTTACTCCAAGTTACTTATGCACAATATAGTTTCGCTAATTCGTAGCACGTATGATTCGTAGCATGTGTGATTCGTTGCACGTATGATTCGTAGCATGTGTGATTCGTTGCACGTATGATTCGTAGCATGTGTGATTCGTTGCACGTATGATTTGTAGCATGTGTGATTCGTTGCACGTATGATGTAGCATGTATGATTCGTAGCACATATGATTCGTAGCATATGATTCGTAGCACGTATGATTCGTAGCATGTATAATTCGTAACACATGGTTCGTAGCACATGTGATTCTAAGCACGTATGATTCGTAACACGTATGATTCGTAGCATATGATTCGTAGCACGATTGATTCGTAGCATGTATGATTCGTAACACATGGTTCGTAGCACATGTGATTCTAAGCACGTATGATTCGTAACACGTATGATTCGTAGCATATGATTCGTAGCACGATTGATTCGTAGCACGATTGATTCGTAGCACGTATGATTCGTAGCATGCAGGTTCGTAGCACGTATGATTCGTAGCATATGATTCGTAGCATATGATTCGTAGCATATGATTCGTAGCATATGATTCGTAGCATATGATTCGTAGCATATGATTCGTAGCATATGATTCGAAGCATATGATTCGTAGCATATGATTCGTAGCATATGATTCGTAGCACGTATGATTCGTAGCACGTATGATTCGTAGCATGTGTGATTCGTTGCATGTGTGATTCGTTGCACGTATGATTCGTAGCATGTGTGATTCGTTGCACGTATGATTTGTAGCACGTATGATTCGTAGCACGTATGATTCGTATCACGTGTGATTCGTAGCGTAGGATTCGTAGAACGTATGATTCGTAGCACGTATGACTCGTTGCATGTATGATTCATAGCATGTGTGATTCGTTGCACGTATGATTTGTAGCACGTATGATTCGTTGCACGTATGATTAGTAGCATGTATGATTCGTAGCACGTATGATTCGTAGCACGATTGATTCGTAGCACGATTGATTCGTAGCACGTATGATTCGTAGCATGCAGGTTCATAGCAAGTATGATTCGTAGCATGCAGGTTCGTATCACATATGATTCGTAGCACGTTTTATTCGTAGCACGTATGATTCGTAGCACGTATGATTCGTTGCACGTATGATTTGTAGCATATGATTCGTAGCACGTATGATTCGTTGCACGTATGATTCGTAGCACGTATGATTCGTAGCACGTATCATTCGTAACACATGGTTCGTAGCACATGTGATTCTAAGCACGTATGATTCGTAACACGTATGATTCGTAGCACGATTGATTCGTAGCACGTATGATTCGTAGCATGCAGGTTTGTAGCACGTATGATTCGCAGCATGCAGGTTCGTAGCACGTATGATTCCTAGCACGTATGATTCGTAGCACGTATGAATCGTAGCACGTATGATTCGTAGCACGTATGATTCGTAGCACGTATGATTCGTAGCACGTATCATTCGTAACACATGGTTCGTAGCACATGTGATTCTAAGCACGTATGATTCGTAACACGTATGATTCGTAGCACGATTGATTCGTAGCACGTATGATTCGTAGCATGCAGGTTTGTAGCACGTATGATTCGCAGCATGCAGGTTCGTAGCACGTATGATTCGTAGCACGTATGATTCGTAGCACGTATGATTCGTATCACGTGTGATTCGTAGAACGTATGATTCGAAGCACGTATGATTCGTTGCACGTATGATTCAAAGGATGTGATTCGTTGCACGTGTGATTCTTAGCATATGATTCGTAACACATGGTTCGTAGCACATGTGATTCTAAGCACGTATGATTCGTAGCACGATTGATTCGTAGCACGTATGATTCGTAGCATGCAGGTTCGTAGCAAGTATGATTCGTAGCATGCAGGTTCGTAGCACGTATGATTCGTAGCATATGATTCGTAGCATATGATTCGTAGCATATGATTCGTAGCATATGATTCGTAGCATATGATTCGTAGCATATGATTCGTAGCATATGATTCGTAGCATATGATTCGTAGCATATGATTCGTAGCATATGATTCGTAGCATATGATTCGTAGCATATGATTCGTAGCATATGATTCGTAGCATATGATTCGTAGCATATGATTCGTAGCATATGATTCGTAGCATATGATTCGTAGCATATGATTCGTAGCATATGATTCGTAGCATATGATTCGTAGCATATGATTCGTAGCACGTATGATTCGTAGCATGTGTGATTCGTTGCACGTATGATTCGTAGCATGTGTGATTCGTTGCACGTATGATTTGTAGCACGTATGATTCGTAGCACGTATGATTCGTAGCACGTATGATTTGTAGCACGTATGATTCATAGCACTTTTGATTCGTAGCACGTATGATTCGTAGCACGTATGATTCGTAGCACGTATGATTCGTAGCATGTGTGTTTCGAAGCACGTGTAATTCGCAGCATATGATTTGTAGCACGTTTTATTCGTAGCACGTATGATTCGTAGCACGTATGATTCGTAGCACGTATGATTCGTAGCACGTATGATTCGTAGCACGTATGATTCTTAGCACGTATGATTCGTAGCACGTATGATTCGTAGCTCGTATGATTTGTAGCTCGTATGATTCGTAGCACGTATGATTCGTAGCATATCATTCGTAGCATATCATTCGTAGCATATCATTCGTAGCATATCATTCGTAGCATATGATTCGTAGCATATGCATATGCGTTTTCTAAGAATAGATTGTTTTACATAGAGCTATTGTTGAAGACGAGGGGGTCTACTGCTTGAAGTAACATTATTGTATGTGGAAGAATGCGCTGAACTCTCGTGTTGGCGTACTTCTGAAACTGCAATAATATTACTTCAAGCACTGCCCCCTGATTCTAAGCTCCCCATCATTTCGTTATCAACACCCTGCCGACCGCACTTGGACTGATTCCCAAAGAGAAATGTTTCATGACAATGCTATCACTAGTCAACCAAATACATAATCTTTGTGGAATCCGTCCAAGGTGTAATAAAGTGGGTAGGCAGACAATGTTCTTAACGTATGGTGGCAGCACTGGCTTCGACAATAGCGCTGTGTTTTACAATCAATTTTTGGATAACGATGAAAGTATTCGCCAACCTGCAACTGCTCCTGTCTATGATTTCTTAAACTTTCCCGCTCTCTCTTCCAGCGCATTTGATTTGATAACTTTGTTAGGTGTGCAAAAAATAAAAATTCAAAATTTTTAACTTGACACTTTACAAAGTTAGTCGAATCTAATGCTTAATAACTAGCAAAATTGTTACTCCGATTGGGCGTTATAGAATCTACACTGAGTAGAATTACACTAAAATACGATTTGAAAACGCCCAAACGCTGTAACGGTTTTGCTAGTTTGACATTTGTAAATTTGACAGCTAAAAGAGCGGGAAAGTTTATCATGGTTGCTGTAGACCGAGCACTACCGGCCTATTTGTATAAAACTAAACAATTTTCATAGACTTACTGTAATATACGGAGATGCAGTTTTCGAATGTTTTACGTAGATCCTTTTTTGGGATTTCTTATTCAATAAAACAGTTCGCTTTTGCGTACAAGTGTCGCCTACACGAAGAAATGTAATAAACTGTTTTTCAACTATTACTTTGTATGTAATAATCATGATAAATGTAACTTCAATAAATGTGAATGTAAAAAGTTTTCTCGCACGCAATAAGCGTGTCTGTGACGTAACACATTGAGTTTGAGATCAAATAACTGGTGCTCGATGACTTATATGTATTCCATTTTTATTTAATGACTGACTCGCATTTAATATAGAAAAATATTTTGATTTTTTTCCTCCTATGATACCCGAAAATCGTACATTAACAAAATTCGTAGTGATATATTATTGTGTAAGTAAGGCTAAGTATTAAAATGTTTAAAAGGAACTAACCAAATTTAGTTGGGTTAATTTAATATTGGTCTCAGTTATGTCAAAGATAGAAGAATGTATGCCATTTAGCGAGGATTCCTGTAATAACGTAACGACTCCATTTTGATTTATTTTACATTATTTTGGAGTCCTATTGTTATTGTATTATAATAGTTCTTTGAGGACTTACGATGTTTTAGTCGATTTTCTAATTCACACATAATATTTCAGTAATAAAAGTAAACCTGAGATTTTCAATAAATAATTAAATATGTATAAGTGAATGTAACCAAAGTACGAAGTAATTTAAAACAATATGCTACCGATAGTGTTGTACCCAATGTATTAGAAAATCGACTAATTAGAAAAAATATCCAGTATTTTTATTTTGTTTAAAAGTAACGACTTAAATTCATATTTTTGTTAGTAATTTTTTGTGGTGCATTAATAATGTAAGATGGTTAATTGTAAGGTGTGAAAAATATTCTAGTTAATACGATTTAATAGTAAAAAGTATACACAAGAAACATACAAACAAAGAACAATAGAAATCTGTAATACATACAACAAAAATCTGCAATAGCCCATTCAAATTCAATAGCCCAAGTAGTTAATAAGAAAATAGCAACACAATCGAAACAATATTCACAATAGCAACACTTTTGATACAAAATAATGTTTATTATATTTTTCACACCTCGCAACATGTATATTGGACGGGAATTTTCTGTAATTTATTGTGAGACACTATCTCCTATCGTATATTGTCGCTAGATTAGGCTAAATAGTGTTGTACTTTATATTATCATGTATTATTTCAAGTCACATCGTGTAAATAGAATTTTTGGTAACGAATTATATTTTTTTTGTGATCGTATTTTTTTATTTTATTTTTTCTTCCTTTTTATAATAACTCTTACTAAAACGGTTTCGTCGATACATATTAATGCCATATCATCTTATGCTGTCTTACGTACATTTTTACTAGTACTTCAATTCAACTTTAACATCTTTAAGTCGATACTACTTTAAGTAGCGACTGGAAAGGACAGCATAAGTCAACGGCAACTTAAAACTGATTGACATCAGTATTGGACCACTCAGGCCTACCATACACTGATTTAAGGTCACCTTATTACATTACAATCTACGTACATTTGTACATATGTAAATGCTTTACACAGAGCAAAAAGCAAGCGAAAATGACCCTTATTGGAGGCCTAAACTTTTCTGACACTGCCGTTTTAACTATAATTTTTATTTCCTATACACCTTTTTATCTTTCAACTTTCACTCTTGTATGAGGCAATACAAGTCTCCGATTTCTACCGACTTTAGTTTTTCGAGCACCGCCAAACAAACTGGAATATTCAAACAGTCAGTATCAAAATTTTATGAACACTATCAGATTTACAAAGGTTCTAAATACAATCGAATACTTTAACAGTATTAGAACTGGGAAGTAAAGTACTCTAAGTACTAGGATTATACTTAAAAAACGTCAATATTAGCTGAAGATGTTTTTAAATGACAGCTTGTAAATTTGCGAATGTTCATCAACTTTTGTGCTGTATATAGGCCAAAAGTAGGAGACTAAAGTGTTTGAATATCGGAGACTTACTGTCTTAAAACGGCCTGATTTTTCCTTTTATATCTTAGCTTAGTTTTTCCACTTTTTGATACTTATGTACTATTTATTTATACTTGTATTTTAGAGGTTATGTAAGTATGTGAATGATTGTATGTGACATATTGAAGGTATTATCATAAGGTGTGAGCGGCGTATCGTCCGCGATCAGTTAGCTTGTTGTAAATGTACATAACGCTGGCGTCAATAAACGGATAAATCAATTATTATCATTGTTTTACTGATATTTTACCTTATTCATCAATCATTTTGTTCACAAAATTTTAATTTTGCCTAAAATCTTAGTAATACAGACAGTATTAAAATTTCATCAACCCTAATCACAACAAGATAACAGCACTTTAACGATGCAATAATTTATCATATGCACTTCAAAATAGGCATGTAAAGTCCACATGTAGATACACATTACAATTTCTTATTAAAATACCAGTAATTATTCATACACTTTAAGTGCTGAAGCAAACCACATGTACATACACATCTTAATTTCCTACTAAATTACCAGTAATTAAACACTTTAAGAACTTATGTAACGAGGTAACGCAACTTATTGACAGCTGACTCTCTGATAGTCCTCAACCCGAGTCGAGGACGCGTCGACAACATACTGGCGGGTGGTGAATGTCAATACATTATATGGTACAGAATATAGTTAGTACCCCATGGTGAGTATCCTCTATCAGGTTGACCAGTTATGGCCATGTCACATGACACATTGCTAGCTGTTAACATCAATATACGGCTGCTATGTCATACATGATATTTACCTGAAACCCGCACGTCACATCGCACGTTATATACTTGTTATCGACAATAACATTTGCGTCTCTCACACGTCTCTGGAAAGCCATAAACATGTCATAAACGTGTTAATGTTGTACTTTCGTTGCGATGATGGCCTAGTGTAAGACAGCAGGACTGTTAAGTCAAAGGTCTCGAGTTCAATCCCCACGGCGCGCATCGACTTTTCGAATGTCGTGTTCTTTTTACAAAATTTAGAAATAAATATCACTGTATGTATAATATGTATTACTCGTAGCGAAGTTGCCTCGAAATTCGTAGCAAATAAATATAACCAGTCGTAGCAAGGTTGAGTACTCGTAACCGTTTGTAACAATCGATTTGGCAGCCTTAGTCAGGTAGCCTTGAATTTCTTAGCACCTGTCACTTGTAACAGAGAACACAAGTGTTTAAATTATAGAATTATTAAACGCCCAGAAAAATCTTCAACGTAAATAAGTTGAATCAATTCTTCTCAGTAATCAGTAACGTTTGAAAGTGCTTAAGGAGGCCTACTTGAAATAAAAACCTTTTTATTTTCGATTATGATTAATAGCACAGATGATTCGTAGGCATGTATGGCTCGTTGCATATGATTCGTAGCACGTATGATTCGTAGCACATGATTCGTAGCAAGATTAATTCGTAGCACATGTGATTCTAAGCACGTAGGATTCGTAGCACGTAAGATTCGTAGCACGTATGATTCGTAGCACGAATGATTCATAGAACGTATGATTCGTAGCATGTGTGATTCGTAGCACGTGTGCATCGTAGCATATGATTCGTAGCATATGATTCGAAGTATATGATTCATAGCACGATTGATTCGTAGCACGTACGATTCGTAGCATGATTGATTCGTAGCACAAATGATTCGTAGCATATGATTCGTAGCATATAATTCGTAGCACATATGATTCGTAGCATATAATTCGTAGCACGATGTCTTCGTAGCACGTATGATTCGTAGCATGTTTAATTCGTAGCATATGATTCGTAGCACGTATGATTCGTAGCACATATGATTAGTAGCTTATAATTCGTAGCACATATGATTAGTAGCTTATAATTCGTAGCACGATTGAAGTATGTGTGATTCGTAGCATATGATTCGTAGCACGTTTGATTCGTAGCACGTATGATTCGTAGCATATAATTCGTAGCACGTATGATTCGTAGCATAAAATTCGTAGCATGTAATTTGTAGCACGTATGATTCGTAGCAAGTATGATTCGTAGCACGTATGATTCGTAGCACGTATGATTCGTAGCACGTATGATTCGTAGTATATGATTCGTAGCACGTATAATTCGTAGCACATATGATTCGTAGCACGTACGATTCAAAGCACGTATGATTCGTAGCACGTATGATTCATAGCATATGATTCGTAGCACGTATGATTCGTAGCATGTGTGATTCGTAGAACGTGTGATTCGTAGCATATGATTCGTAGCACGTATAATTCGTAGCACGTATTATTCGTAGCACGTATAATTCGTAGCACGTATTATTCGTAGCACGTATGATTCGTAGCATATGATTCGTAGCATATGATTCGTAGCATATGATTCGTAGCATATGATTCGTAGCATATGATTCGTATCATATGATTCGTAGCATATGATTCGTAGCATATGATTCGTAGCATATGATTCGTAGCATATGATTCGTAGCATATGATTCGTAGCATATGATTCGTAGCATATGATTCGTAGCACGTATGATTCGTAGCACGTATGATTCGTAGCACATGTGATTCTAAGCACGTATGATTCGTAGCACGTATGATTCGTAGCACGTATGATTCGTAGCACGTATGATTCGTAGCATATGATTCGTAGCATATGATTCGTATCATATGATTCGTAGCATATGATTCGTAGCATATGATTCGTAGCATATGATTCGTAGCATATGATTCGTAGCATATGATTCGTAGCATATGATTCGTAGCATATGATTCGTAGCATATGATTCGTATCATATGATTCGTAGCACTATGATTCGTAGCACGTATGATTCGTAGCACATGTGATTCTAAGCACGTATGATTCGTAGCACGTATGATTCGTAGCACGTATGATTCCTAGCACGTATGTTTCATAGCACGTATGATTTGTAGCATATAATTCGTAGCACGATTGATTCGTAGCACGTATGATTCGTAGCACGATTGATTCGTAGCACGCATGATTCATATATACTTGTATTTTAGAGGTTATTTAAGTATGTAAATAATTGTATGTGACATATTGAAGGTCATATCATAAGGTGTGAGCGGCGTATCGTCCGCGATCAGTTAGCTTGTTGTCAATGTACATAACGCTGGCGTCAATAAACGGATAAATCAATTATTATGATTGTTTTACTGACATTTTACCTTATTTATCAGACATTTTGTTTATTAAATTTTCAATTTTTCCTAAAATCTTAGTAATACAGACAGTATCAGTATCAAAATTTCATGAACACTCACTTCAGTACCTGTAATCACTTCAAGATAGCAATACATTAAAGATACAATAATTTATTATCAAATGCACCTCAAAACAGACATGTAAAGTCTACATGTAGATACACTTTACAATTTCTTACTAAATTACCAGTAATCATTCATACACTTTAAGTGCTGAAGCAAACTTATGTAACGAAGGTAACGCACTTTATTGACAGCCGACTTTCTGATAGTCCGCAATCCGAGTACGGGACGCGTCGACAACACATCGGCGGGTGGAGAATGGTAATACATAAAATAGTACAGTATATAGTAAGTATCCCATGGTGAGTATCCTCTATCAGGTTGGCCAGTTATGGCCATGTCACATGACACATTGATAAACATCACATACGGCTGCGTGATACATGATACTTGCGTGTAACCCACACGTCACACACACGTTATATACTTGTTATCGACAATAACATTCGCGTCTCTCACACGTCTCTGGAAAGCCATAAACATGTCATATACGTGTTAATGTTGTACTTTCGTTGCGATGATGGCCTAGTGTAAGACAGCAGGACTGTTAAGTCAAAGGTCTCGAGTTCAATCCCCACGGCGCGCATCGACTTTTCGAATGTCGTGTTCTTTTTACAAAATTTAGAATTAAATATCACTGTATGTATAATATGTATTACTCGTAGCGAAGTTGCCTCGAAATTCGTAGCAAATAAATATTACCAGTCGTAGCAAGGTTGAGTACTCGTAACCGTTTGTAACAATCGATTATTTTGGCAGTCGTAGTGAGGTAGCCTTGTATTTCTTAGCACCTGTCACTTGTAACAGAGAACAATGACAAGTGTTTTTATAGAATTGTTAAACGCCCAGAAAAATCTTCAACGTAAATAAGTTGAATCAATTCTTCTCAGTAATCAGTAACGTTTGAAAGTGCTTAAGGAGGCCTACTTAAAATAAAAACCTTTTT
Source organism: Chrysodeixis includens (assembly GCA_941860345.1). NCBI lineage: Eukaryota > Metazoa > Arthropoda > Insecta > Lepidoptera > Noctuidae > Chrysodeixis > Chrysodeixis includens. The sequence continues at coordinate 2,436,653 of OW796116.1, read as the reverse complement.
ATTTTCGATTATGATTAATAGCACAGATGATTAGTAGGCATATATGGCTCGTTGCATATGATTCGTAGCACGTATGATTCAAAGCACGCATGATTCGTAGCACATGATTCGTAGCACACGTGATTCTAAGCACATATGATTCGTAGCATATGATTCGTAGCACGTTTGATTCGTAGCACGATTGATTCGTAGCACGTTTGATTCGTAGTACGTATGATTCGTAGCACGTATGATTCGTAGCACGTGTGATTTGTAGCTTATGATTTGTAGCATATGATTCGTAGCATATAATTCGTAGCATATGATTTGTAGCACGTATGATTCGTAGCACGTATAATTCGTAGCACGTATGATGCGTAGCATTTGATTCGTAGCACGTATGATTCGTAACACGTATGATTCGTAGCACGTATGATTCGTAGCACGTATAATTCGTAGCACGTATGATGCGTAGCATATGATTCGCAGCACGTATGATTCGTAACACGCATGATTCGTAGCACGTATGATTCGTAGCACGTATGATTCGTAGCATGTATGATTCGTAGCATATGGTTCGTAGTATATGATTAGTAGCACGTATGATTCAAAGCACGTATGATTCGTAGCACATGATTCGTAGCACATGTGATTCTAAGCACATATGATTCGTAGCATATGATTCGTAGCACGTTTGATTCGTAGCACGTATGATTCGTAGCATGTATGATTCGTAGCACGTATGATTCGTAAAACATGATTCGTAGCACATGTAATTTAAGCACGTATGATTCGTAACACGTATGATTCGTGGCATGTATAAGTCGTAGCACGTATGATTCGTAGCATATGATTCGTAGCACGTATGATTCGTAGCACATGTGATTCGTAGCACGTATGATTCGTAGCATGTATGATTCGTAACACGTATGATTCGTGGCACGTATGATTCGTGGCATGTATGATTCGTAGCACGTGTGATTCGTAACACGTGATTCGTAGCACATGTAATTTAAGCACGTATGATTCGTAACACGTATGATTCGTGGCATGTATGATTCGTAGCACGTATGATTCGTAGCATATGATTCGTAGCATATGGTTCGTAGCATATGATTCGTAGCACGTAGGATTCTTAGTACGTATGATTCGTGGCATGTATAAGTCGTAGCACGTATGATTCGTAGCATATGATTCGTAGCACGTATGATTCGTAGCACGTATGATTCGTGGCATGTATGATTCGTAGCACATATGATTCGTAGCATATGATTCGAAGCACATGTGATTCGTAGCACGTATGATTCGTAGCACATGATTCGTAGCATATGGTTCGTAGCATATGATTCGTAGCACATGTGATTCGTAGCACGTATGATTCGTAGCATGTATGATTCGTAGCACGTATGATTCGTAGCATGTGTGATTCGTAGCATATGGTTCGTAGCACGTATGATTCGTAGCACGTATGATTCGTAGCACGTATGATTCGTAGCATGTGTGATTCGTAGCATATGTGATTCGTAGCATATGGTTCGTAGCACGTATGATTCGTAGCACGTATGATTCGTAGCACGTTTGATTCGTAGCACTTATGATTCGTAGTATATGATTCGTAGCACGTATGATTTGTAGCATGTATGTTTCGTAGCACGTACGATTGGTAGCAAGTATGATCCGTAGCATATGATTCGTAGCACGTATGATTCAAAGCACGTATGATTCGTAGCATGTATGTTTCGTAGCACGTAAGATTCGTAGCACGTATGATTCGTGGCACGTATGATTCGTGGCATGTATGATTCGTAGCACGTATGATTCGTAACACATGATTCGTAGCACATGTAATTTAAGCACGTATGATTCGTAACACGTATGATTCGTGGCATGTATAAGTCGTAGCTCGTATTATTCGTAGCACGTATGATTCGTAGCATGTATGATTCGCAGCATGTGTGATTCGAAGCATATGGTTCGTAGCACGTATGATTCGTAGCATGTGTGATTCGTAGCATATGGTTCGTAGCACGTATGATTCGTAGCATGTATGTTTCGTAGCACGTAAGATTCGTAGAACGTATGATTCGTAGCACGTATGATTCGTAGCACATGTGATTCGTTGCACGTATGATTCGTAGCATGTATGATTCGTAGCACGTATGATACGTAGCATGTGTGATTCGTAGCAAATGGTTCGTAGCACGTATGATTCGTAGCACGTATGATTCGTAGCATGTGTGATTCGTAGCATATGGTTCGTAGCATATGGTTCGTAGCATATGATTCGTAGCACGTATGATTCGTAGCACGTTTGCACGTATGATTCGTAGCACGTATGATTCGTGGCATGTATGATTCGTAGCACGTATGATTCGTAACACATGATTCGTAGCACATGTGATTCGTAGCACGTATGATTCGTAGCACATGTAATTTAAGCACGTATGAAACGTAGCACGTATGATTCGTAGCACGTATTATTCGTGGCATGTAAGATTCGTTGCACGTATGATTCGTAACACATGATTCGTTGCACATGTAATTTAAGCACGTATGTTTCGTTACACGTATGATTCGTGGCATGTATGATTCGTAGCACGTATGATTCGTAGCATATGATTCGTAGCATACGGTTCGTAGCATATGATTCGTAGCACATGTGATTCGTAGCACGTATGATTCGTAGCATATGATTCGTATGATACGTAGCACGTATGATTCGTAGCATATGATTCGTAGCACGTATGATTCGTAGCATGTTTGATTCGTAGCATATGATTCGTAGCATATATGATTCGTAGCACGTATGATTCGTAGCATATGATTCGTAGCATATTATTCGTAGCACATGTGATTCGTAGCACGTATGATTCGTATTATATGATTCGTAGCATATGGTCCGTAGCATATGATTCGTAGCACATGTGATTCGTAGCACGTATGATTCGTAGCATATGGTTCGTAGCATATGATTCGTAGCACATGTGATTCGTAGCACGTATGATTCGTAGCATGTATGTTTCGTAGCATGTATGATTCGTAGCACGTATGATTCGTAGCACGTATGATTCGTAGCATATGATTCGTAGCACGTATGATTCGTAGCATATGATTCGTAGCATATGATTCCTAGCACGTATGATTCGTAGCACGTATGATTCGTAGCACGTATGATTCATAGCATATAATTCGTAGCACGTATGATTCGTAGCTAATAAAACGCTATATACGGTCTGCAGTCTACTAAATTTATTATAACAGATTATACAGAAAACATCATCACTCAATATACAACTAGAATACTAGATGACGCTAGTACGATAATACTAGTAGATAGTAATATTATTTTGTTATATTAATTCAACACCCACCCTAACAAAATAATCCAATTTCTCTATAAGACAATATTGTAAACTGTTTTTAAAACACAATAAAACACCCATTAAACTTAAAAATTTATAAAGTTTTTCTTTACATAGAGTTTTTGTAAAAATATCTGCTGGCATATCATTTGTTGAGACATTCAAATGGCTGCTTGATAGCGTCCGCCATGCCTTCCAATACTAAAACGCTTTCCGCCGTAAAACACCAATCGTCGTACTTTTCGCGACCTTTTAACTTCGGCACGTTTACTAAGTAATTAGTCGACATTTTAAAACTTACTGCACAGAATTCTAACTGAAAATTGTATTTTACTTTGTGTCTGGGCCCATAACCTAATAAAACTATATACGGTTTGCAGTCAACTCAATTTATTATAACAGATTATACAGAAAATATCATCACTCAGTATACAACTAGAACACTAGATGACGCTAGTAGTTACTAATATTATTTTGTTATATTAATTCAACAGTAGCATGTGTGATTCGTACCACATATGATTCGTAGCATAAAATTCGTAGCACGATTGATTCGTAGCACGTATGATTTGTAGCAAGTATGATTCGTACCACATATGATTCGTAGCATAAAATTCGTAGCACGATTGATTCGTAGCACGTATGATTTGTAGCAAGTATGATTCGTAGCACGTATAATTCGTAGAACTTATGATTCGTAGCACGTATGATACGTAGCACGTATGATTCGTAGCACGTATGATTCGTAGCACGTATGATTCGTAGCACGTATGATTCGTTGCATGTGTTATTCGTAGCATATGATTTGTAGCACGTATGATTCGTAGCACGTATGATTCGTAGCATGTGTGATTCGTAGCATGTGTGATTCGTAGCATTTGATTCGTAGCACGTATGATTCGTAGCATGTGTGATTCGTAGCATATGATTTGTAGCACTTATGATTCGTAGCACGTATGATTCGTAGCACGTATGATTCGTAGCATGTGTGATTCGTAGCATATGATTTGTAGCACGTATGATTCGTAGCACGTATGATTCGTAGCATGTGTGATTCGTAGCACGTGTGATTCGTAGCATATGATTCGTAGCACGTATGATTCGTAGCATGTGTGATTCGTAGCATATAATTCGTAGCACGTATGATTCGTAGCATGTGTGTTTCTTAGCATGTTATGCGTAGCACGTATGATTCGTAGCATATGATTCGTAGCACGTATGATTCGTAGCAAGTATGATTCGTAGCGCCGTTTGACACCGACTTCATTCAGTATCTATTACTGATATGACAATATATTTCTGTGCCGTTGGTTTTGAAGTCAGATTTTGTTTGGGTCAAAATTAATTTAATATTTAATACTCATTTTATAACTACCTGTTCCATGTTGTTAGGCTAAAAGTTTGGGTACATTAAATAACGTTATAAAATTAGCTATTAATATAACGTGAAGTGTTAAACGTAAAACTATGCATCACCCTTCTACTTAAATTTACAAATGTTTCTTTTAAAATGATTTATTAATATTATCCCAATAATATTTTTGTAACTCGCAATACTTTTGCGGTAGGTTGTAATAGTCTTCTATACGACAAAGGAGTTTACTTTATCTTACCACCTTTTTGTGTAATATAATTCTTTAATAAATGAAACTCAAAAACCCCTGCTACGAATCATACATGCTGCGAATCATACGTGCTACGAATCACATATGCTACGAATCATACGTGCTACGAATCAATCATGCTACGAATCATACGTGCTACGAATCAAACGTGTTACGAATCATATGCTACGAATCACACGTGCTACAAATCACACATGCTACGAATCATACGTGCTACGAATCAACTGTGCTACGAATTATATGCTACGAATCATACGTGCTTCGAAACACATGTGCTACGAATCATGTGCTACGAATCATACGTGCTACGAATCATATGCAACGAGCCATATATGCCTACGAATCATCTGTGCTATTAATCATAATCGAAAATCAAACGGTTTTTATTCCAAGTAGGCCTCCTTAAGCACTTTCAAACGTAACTGATTACTGAGAAGAATTGGTTCAACTTATTTACGTTGAAGATTTTTCTGAGCGTTTAAAAATTCTATAAAAACACTTGTAATTGTTCTTAGTTACAAGTGACAGGTGCTAAGAAATTCAAGGCTATCTGACTACGACTGCCAAAATAATCGATTGTTACAAACGGTTACGAGTACTCGACCTTGCTACGACAACTGCTACTTGAATAAATGAAACACAAAAACCCTGTTTTTATAATTTTATATTAATTAGGAAATTACGAGAAGAAATAAGTTTCGGTAACACTCATTAAAAATTTATCTTATGATAATCAAGACACAACAATTTTTCTTTGCAGATAATTAGTTAACATCTTCAGTACAAAATAGTCCAACTACAAGCGTCGTGCTAATAACGTGAAGGTCGCGGGTTCGATCCCCTCATGGGCCACAAATCTTTTCGTATTATAAGAACTATTCATTCATTTATTTGTGAACTGTTATTCAACTATTACACATTAAGTCTTGTTTGTATGTATTCTACTACTAAAGTCATTCCTAATGTTATTGTTTTGTGTTGTCGTTGTATTGTTAGTAATATTGTTGTTGTTGTCCTTTAGTTCACAAGCACAAGAATATCAAACATTTTTCTTACCCAAGTTAAGAAGGATGTCAGGATCAGGATTCAGTTATTTTATACTTATTGTCTTCATTCTTAGACATCACTAATAACATAATATTCCACAACTTTCTCGCTACACCAGCAAGTCTCAAACTAAGCAGAGCTTGTATATTATGAGTACTAGATAACTGATAAACATGCTTTAAATATACTTCTAAATACATAAATTACATCCAGACACAGAACAAATGATCGTGCTCATCAAAAAACATTTGTCCCGGGTGGGAAAGGAATCGAACCCACGACATCCGGTATAGCAATCAGGGCCACTAACCACTAGACCAACAGCCCAGTCATCTAGCCAACATTATTTGGACATTCACCAACGCATGTCAAAATATTAATGCCCCAACTTTAAACTGAAGTCGGATCGGGTCACCTAGTTCCCTCAAATACGGCAAGGGAGGTGATGGCTGACCCCTGCGTCATACCCGTGAACGGGTACTGCTTGCGGTGGCTGGCTTTTCTGTAGTCACTACGTAGTATTTTATTTGGAATAGTTTGTATCAAACATAAGTTTATATAGACGATTCCTACTTTAGAATTATTGAATATTGTGAATTGAAAAACAGTGTGCTGCTGGGTAGTTTCCTTGCCCTTTTTCTTCTCCCGCAGCGAGAGCACAAGAAGCGGTAAAGGGTGGGCGATGGGGTGCTGTCTATAAGAATCTCGACGTTAAAAAAGTGCTACATTGTACCCTAATATGAATAAATTCAGGAAAAGAAAAAAATCTGTTGAAAAAAAGGCTTTTATTAAAAAAGAGGAAAAATTAAATTACATAGAACACATAGCGCAACATTTATAAATAATAATAGTATATTTTTATACGGATCCACATAAAACATTATGCGTTAACAATCTTAAAATACAAAGATACACTTACGGTTTGTCATGTATTATTTAATATAAACCATCTCCTTAATAAAATAAGAATACATTTTGTGCTACAAATATTATGTACGAGACTCGGAGAACAACTATTAGAAGATCGACTAGTACACATATAATTACAAACTAACATGTATATTTTATTAGGACCGTCATGTAAAAATCTTTAAAAAATGTCGATTAAAATAATATGTATTTAGGCACGCTCTGGCAGTAAAATCGACTAACACATCTAGAACATTCAAAGATGGCGTGACTTGCGATGACAGATAGTATATTTGACATTTATGCATCATCCATTACGTACTTAAAAGCATAACTCTTAAAACAAGCAATGAATACTGAATAAAACTCAAATACATTTAAAAAAACGTATTCGCAAACGACACTTCTAAATGTCTGTGTCATTGACAGCATGATACTTAAAGTCGAACTTTGACTGAATGTCATTTGTGAATTTGTCGTTTGTCGTTTGTCATAGAAAAGTCACAGTCTGTATATTTAGTACCATACCTCCGATTTTAGGCCTAGCTAAGCCTGCAGGAGGGATATTAAGGCACAAAATATTTGTAGCAATACATTACAGTGTCAGTCACTCGAATTAAACAAAATAAACGATACGCGCACTTACACACGACGAGAATTGTCCGCCACTGGAGATTTAGCTTTAATATGACTTGAAAATTTGAGTGATAATGTTATTGTAGTGTAATTACATAAATATCGACTAAAATTGATAGGTTTTAGTAATTTTCTAAATCTCCAGTGTAAGTCCCAACAAACTTGTAGGTGGTCTCTGTCAAGTTATGGCCAAATTTTAATTTCTTAGTAAGGTATAAATTTGAAAGCTCTAAGCGTGTTCATTAAATATTAGACTTATTGCACATTCGACGATTACAGATCACATTTTTGTGCGAGAAAGCACGTTTAAAACTAAAAATAAATATTCGTGTTATAAAATTTTTCTTTTAAAATAAACATTTAGTGTTTCCAACAATAAAAATAAAAACAAAGTAGTAATGGTAACTATAATATCTTTTTATACTGTCGTAACTTTGAGGAAATGAGGTAGAAAATTTTGTGTGTAATTCGTGATGGCTGACTCACGGTTATGTGTTAATGAAATCTAATATTTTGCTTTATATGGGCTTAGATGGTGGGCTCTAGCGATACCTAAACTAATTCTAACGTTTTAATATCAAGGGATGTTGATTCATTCAGACGACATCGATACTCTTAGGCCACTTTACTTTTTATCTTCAAACTATTCGCTACAGCTTACCATATACCGGCTTGGCATATTTGAGCAAACATTGGCCCCAACTCTTCATCCAAGTATTGGATACAGATTCACTTAATCGAGGTTGGATAGTGTTGGGCCAATGTTTGCTTCAGTTCACCAAGCCGCATTTTTTTGTATCGTTTCGCCTGAGTAAACCAGTTCCCAATGTGACAAAGCGGTTAACATGTCAAAGATTTTTAAATAGTCAGCGACGCTTAGAAATCCTACGATTCACTTAAACACTAATTTTTAAACTTCATTTCATATAAATATATGTAAAAAAGCCTATATATTTTATGACAGCAGGGTACATGGGTGTTGTACTTAGAAATTTTATAATAATTTAAGTAGATTTTTTTTATAAAACGACGCTTTGTGCATGTCGCAAGCTTGCTTTGTAAACATTCACAGCATCCTTATATTCTTGTCTGTATACGGAGATGCGATGTAAGTCCTGTTAAAGAAAAAAACAATTAAAAAGAAAATTAGTAAAATAAAAAAAAAACTTGAGGTGCTAAATTAGCTGAAGAAATAGCAGTTACTTTTTGAATAGGTAAATAAATAAATACCTACTATTTGGAATTATATTTTCTTATGCATTATTATTCCTGATAACTTCAGCCAAAGTAACACCTCTTCTGTAAAAAATACAACAATTTGGGTAACATCTAATAACTACAGCAATATATAAATAAACATGCAGACAACATCAATTATATACACGAAATAATAATCTAAAATAAAATATATGCTAACATTTTTTAATCAAGCAACATTAATTTACTTGCAACATTTTCCTTCAGCGAAAATAATCAATATTGCTATTGCTAAAAAAACTATTAATAAAAACTCCATGCATAAAACTCTAATAATAAAAAAAGTAACAAAAAAAAATCACAACATCAAGAAAAAAAAATACGAATGCAAATTAAAAATTCCATGCGATACACACTAAAATAATAATTAAATATAAGTGGACTACAAACTTTAATATTTTTAAAGAACCTGAGTGAAAATAGCTCGTTATCAGTTTTATTTTTTTTTGTATTTTTTTTTATTTTTTCTTGCAGTCTTCTTGCTTAGCTTGACTATTCGCTTAGCACAGGGAGCATGGATCTAGAAAAATATATTTTAAATTAACATTTCATACCTATACCAAAATTATAAAAAATTCGTGATATTTTTTACAAGTGTCATTCATTTCTCATACAACTTTCATTACTAATATTGTTTAACTACCTAAATATATGAATGCCAAAAAAAAACATAATAGTTTTTTTTTTAATGAGGATTAGCTCAATTTGTCATATACCTCGTGATATGATGATGTATTTAATGTATTCAAGCAAAGCAAAACTATGGTGTTATTATTACTGTATAATTTTCCTTTCTCATTTACGGTATTTAATTTGACCAACATTTAGGCAAATTAATTTGATTAACAGCCTGTGTGTCATAGTTTTTTTACTCAATAATGATATGTTGAAATGTAAGTGCGATTTTTCTTTAACGATGTTAATTTTCTTTACTAAAACGTGATTCTTAAATGGTATTGAAACTAATTTAGGGGCGTGTGATTGCCAATTTCAAAAATAAGAAAAATATTACTTCGGGCCTTTAAATACATTTATACTATGACTGATAAATCGAAATGTACAACATAATTTTGTGAAACAAACATTTTTCTAATGAAAAAAGGCTTATTTTGAATCAAATTTTCATTTAATGAGTTTTAAAGTCCCGATTTTATGTTTGAGTGACAGCTATATATTAAAAAATGATAAAACTAAACGAGTACCTTCCATTTCCATAGCTATGGGAATGGGACCTTTGGCAGCGTTGAAAATAAAAATACATATAAGCAATACAGCATAGATGAAATATTATTAATGGCTGACCAACAGTTTTACATCTCAAAAATAAACAACCGTATGCAAGATAGACACTTCGCACGTTTTCTCAAACACTGATCAATACAAAAATTGGTTGTAAGTTTTATGGTCAACCAATCACAGTCGTGATCAGTTGATTTGACAGCAGATTTAATTGATCAGACTTTCAGAAACCGGGAGTTAGCAAGTGACATAAATGTTCTGAAAGTCTATTTATCTCTAGATTTTGCTTGAAAATGACAAGGGCAGTATGATATGTAACATAAGGGCGACTATTGCTATATGTCGTTCTTGAATAGGGCTGAAATCAAAGAGAACGTGATTTTAGTTCGCGTCAGAGTGCCTCAATGCATTCACCACTATGTCAGAGTAACGCTACGCTGTAGTCAAGTTGAACTATACGCGGCTACGTCGTAGCCAGAGGGCTACGTTGGTGCTACAAGTTCTGACGCGATTCTGCAAATAGCGCTCTGACTCTCTGACGTAAGCCAAAATGGCGTTCTATTTAATGAATTTCTTTAATCAATTATATTATTGATTATTAAATATTAAAAATCTTGGTTTTTATGTAAAACTTTTGGTCAGATTCAAATGTAAAATATTACAAAGTTATTGCGTGTAAGTTTTTAAATGCATTTTTGTTCTATCAGATTTCATTACAGTACAATTTAGTAACAAAGTTGTCGCAAAAGTTTTTGGAAATCTGATAAAACAAAAATTAGGTGGGTACTAGTAACTAGAGTAGGATTGAATGCCATAAGCTTATCAAAACTAGATAATTTCAATGAAAAAAATAGCTTATGTATCGAATCCAATATCTTAAATATTAAAAATTACAAAATACTGCAGCTGTAATGAGATTAGTGTATAGTGAGTATTTGTAAGTATGTTAAAATTATGTAAAATACCGCCGCAGAATCGAACTCAAGCAAGTTTTATTCAAATAAATTAAAAATCATCCCTCACACCGAATTAACTGTATTTTCTTAGGTCCTAAGTCTAAAACTGATGTCTCCTTTATATTTTTTATTATCTTTGATTAGTAGACTCACTCTACATCATTTTAATAAAAGGCTGATTTTAGATTATTTTAATTTAGCACACGCGCAAAATTCTTAAAAAGTATACATGTTCTGATTCCCTTTAGTTACATCTAATTCCCTTTAGATACAACTGAGTGACAAAATCAAAACCATATCTAAAATGTCTATTTGCCAAAGAATAACAAAGGCAGAATTACACTTAAAGACGACAATTTGCCCAAGTGTCGTTTTCGAAAACGACAATAGTTTTAAATTAAGAGCCGAATAGAGTAACGTTTTTTTACATTGACTTGCTTGACTTCAAGTGTTGAATGTCGAAGCAAAGATGCTGATGTATCTATCTAGCGCTAATGTAAGATTACATCTCTTTAGCGTGACAGCGGTGTGGATCAAAAGGTTCTCATTATGAAGCGGTGTAACGGGTATTATTCACCTTGAAGTCTACTCGTCCCCGAATAGTATTGGAGGACTATAAAACATCAAAGTGTATTTAATAATGTTAGGTAGGTGTGTGAAGACATTTTCATTTTCACAAAGTTGTAATATTTTTAGTTGCAAGTCTTTATTTTAGTATTTAAATTACTTGAACAGAGACTCGAAGATATTTAGTTCAAGTTTAGTAAAGTATCACTACATAGGATAAACAAAGTCGCTATTTGTCTGATTGCTTAAATCTTTAAAACTACGCAACGGATTTTAAAGCAGTTTTTTAAACAGATATAGTGATTCAAGAGGAAGGTTTATATGAATAATACATCAGTATGTCACCCGTGCGGGTTTCAAACTGGGTTAAGTTGTAGTTAACTTTAAATAGAAGCACTTTATTGGATTAAAAAATGTATGAGAATTGTTGATTATATCAGACATTTTGCTTCACATTTTTATGTCTAAACGTAGTAAATTCAGTAAAATATTTAAATTCCCTAAAATAAAAAACAATTAATGTAGTCAAAAGGGTTCAAAAATACATTATATATTGCAGTTTTAATTTGTGATTAAAAATGTCTTCACATGTAGTTATGAACAGAAGTCGTGTGTTACCAACCTACAAAATATTTAACGTTTAGAAATAAATTAATATGATTAAGTATACTAAAATACTTACCATGAGGTGAAGAAAATTAGTAAATTATTATGAACAACTGAACTACATGTACCAAATTAGATATTATGATTTGACAATTCGATAAAGTGGTGCTAATACGCGATTAGCAGCAGTGTGACTACATTTAATTATCTAATCTATGCTTATGTAAGGAAATCATTTTCATTTTGATCGCAACTACTAAAATCTTACATTTTTATCACAACTAGTCAGTAGTTTATAACAAGATATAGTCAGTAGTTTGTAACATAACTGTTGTAATTAACATTTAATTTTTAAATAAACTTTCTGTAGGAGATCTTTTTAAGTAAGTATTGTATCCTACATTTTCACCGCAACTACTCAACATTTTTGTAGGACAAATTTAAGTAAGGCAGTATCATTTCCATTTCAAAAGCAACTACTCGAATCCTACAGTCTTATCGTAACTATTATATTCCTACAAATCAAAATAGGCCTTTATAACTTTTGAAACGTTAATAACTGATTCTACATGCGCTTACTCCAGTAGAAGATCTTACAGTAAAATTATATTGCATGTATAGTAGCCAAGAGACAGGAAAGTTTGGAAGGAGAAAGGAGAGACCTTTACCTAGCAGTAGGTTCTTATTTAGGCTACATAACAAAATGGCTAGTGTTATGTAATATGTATACTCACAGCTCCATATTGTGCACGGTGGAGCTGGGACAGGCGGCAGTGACGCGCACGTGGCAGTGCTTGTGGCAGCGCAGCACGCAGTCGCGGCACTCGTAGCCCTGCTTGCCGAGCCGCCGCGCTATCGTCTTGTTGCATACCTCGCACACTGTTCCACTGCGGATGTGTTTGAGTATGAGATACTTGTGTTGGTGTTTTTGTGTGAAATATTTGTAGGATGGAGGGAGGTTGTTTTGTAGGAGAACATTTGGTGTTCTTCTACTAAAAATAAAAACTAAAAGTACTAGGTATATGTAAATAGAAAAACTTTCAAGTTTAAAAGGTCAAATCGTTGTAGCAGTTTTATTAAAAAAAAAAATACTCCTACATCCACTAAGTATCAAAGTTTCTACACGTCACAAAAGACAACAAATTAAACAATACGAACTCACCCACTAAGATGCTTAGCAATAAATGTGTGCTCATTATAAATATGTAGTTTGATTCCCTTCCGCCGCCACCGGGACCTCTGCGCGATGGTCAGCGGCACCAGGTAGTGCTTCTTGATGCCGGCCTCGATGGTCTCCAGGACGAGGGTCGAAGCCTCATGGATGAACGTCCTCGCCGACGCCGTACTGAAGCCCGACACTTCGCTGAGAGATGACCTTTTGAGGTTAAATCGATTCCCAAGTGTAGGATGTAGGAGGGTGAAAATGTAGGAATTAGGAATTGATGGCAGGGTGAATAAGTAGGTAGGATGGTATGTGAGGAAAACGTCGGATGTAGGATTTTTGAGGGATAAAATTGTATTAAAAATGTCGGATGTAGGAAGGGAAAATTTCAATAAAAAAAAAGAAAACCAAACAGTGCAAAAGCATGAAAAAAATCAAGCATTTACATTCGCGCGTAATGTAATAATGTAAAAATATTTTAGTATGAAAACCAGTGTTACCAGATTGCAGAGTGCCATTACCCCCAGCGCATGTGAGTGTTGACAGATGAAAAAAAGAGAAAAATCCTTTATTAGTCTCGATGTTGCCATACTCTTTGTTTTTAAATAATTATTTGGCAAGATTGCATTATTTTAGTTAAGCGGTGAAGTTAGTTTTATATAAAAATATATAAAATACATAATTATTGTGTTTAAAATATATTAAAATAATGTAGTCTTGCCATGCTTCTACAGTTTTATTATAATTAGCCCAAGCATATCTTATTTATTAATTTTAATACACTCGGGCTTTGCCAATTAGTAAGCTAAAGTTATTTCAAACTTATTGTATTTTCATGAAAATTACTTTAATACAGAAATAATCAATTTATTTATCGTTGAAGGAAAATATTGAAGATACCTAACTATATAATTGTATTCCTTTTTCATAGTTCGAAAGTCCCAACACCACTAAAATATTCATTTCTAAATATTCTAAGAAGTGAATGATTTGTAATAGAGCGAAAGAAATTATTTGAATCCACCACCAAATTTATATTACACTTGAAAATTTCTAATTAAATTACCGTAGGGGTATTTGTTTATTTAAATACTTGTGGAAATACGACTAAATACAAAAAATAAATTCCTTAGAGTTACAGTCTTTTATCTAAGTATGTCACGTATACAGGGTGTAAGGAAACTACTATAACGACCCTGAACAGGCGTATACTACTATCAATCTAAATACCAGAAAACGTATTTTTGGAGGTCAATATCAAAAACTGTTAAAGTTATTAATTTTTGTTCCATCCATCTAACGCAAAATTCTCCCCGAAACTCGGCAAAATTTCATAACACTGACAACACTCCACACCACCGCGGCATCTATCTGATCTATTGTACTATTGCTTTAAAGGAGCCGACAGGTCCAAAATAAAATAAAATGTCAAAAAAATAATGTTATTTATTTTATGTCAAAGGAACCGCCAGCCTTTCGGCGCGTACACAACTACCGCGGTTTCCTTTGATGATGCCGCCGACCGACCGAGCGACGCTCAGTCAGTCTCAGTCTCGTGTAGAAAGCGCTTCTGACAAGACTTCCGTGTTCTTATTAGATTTTCGCTAATTGTTAAGATGTCGTACTCTAACGAAACTTATTTCGATATGTTAATGTGTCTCGGTTATTGTAACTGCAATTATGCGGCTGCTCGTAGAGAGTTTGAGGTGCGTTTTGGTGCGCGAGGTATACCAGTGCCGTCCGTACAGGCATTTCAGCGTCTCCACGTCAGAACGTTCCAAACTGGCAATGTTCACAGTACGGAGGTGCAACGTGCTGATACCGGGAGGCCACGAACACATGACGACCTCGAAGAAAGTGTTCTTGGTATGTTTGCCGTGGATCCTACGCAAAGCACGCGTGTAGCTGCGGCGGAGTTAGGGACAAACCATATGCGTGTATGGCAAGTCCTAAATGAAAATGGACAACGTCCTTTTCATTATCAACGCGTACACTCTATTCTGCCCAGTGACTACCAACCTAGGGTCCAGTTCTGTACTTGGCTTATTGGTAAAGTAGAACAGGACCAGAGCTTTTTGAACCGAGTGCTCTTCACTGACGAATGTTCGTTTGTTAGGACGGGTGTATTTAACAGCCACAACGAACATGTGTGGGCTCTCGAAAATCCGCTCGCCATGAAACCGAGCCATTTCCAACATCGTTGGCGCATTAACGTGTGGGCTGGTATTCTTGGCGACCGAATAATCGGCCCGTATTTTTTACAAAATACCATGAACGGCCAAAACTATCTTAGTTTCTTGACCGAACACTTAAGTGAAGAGTTGGACGACTTAAGTCTAAATTTTCACCGGGCAATGTGGTTCCAACACGATGGTGCTCCCCCACACTACACACGTGCAGTGCGCGATTATTTAGATACCCAATTCCCGCGGCAATGGATCGGGCGAGGAGGACCAGTCTTGTGGCCAGCTCGTTCTCCCGATCTTACTCCTTTAGATTTTTATTTGTGGGGTCACGTCAAAGAAATAGTTTTTAAAAAAGTGTGCGATACGGAAACCGAGCTTAGAGCTCGAATTACCGCCGCTTTTGAAACTATTCGAAACGACAGAATGACATTAAGTAATGTGCGCGACAATGTCATCAAACGGTGTCGAAGATGTATTGAAGTCGGCGGCAGGCACGTGGAACACGACCGCAAAAGTATACAACAAGTTGATGTTTTGTTACGCACGTAGCTTGCCGGAAGATTGCAGTTACAAAACCATAAAAAAAGTCCTTTTCAGGGCTACATTTTGTTCAATGTTTCTTATGGATGTCTAACAGCAGATACCTACACACGCATAAGGTACATCAAATAATAAACTTAATTTTCATCATAAATTACACACGAATAACTTACAATCACTAAAAACATTCTAAGACTCGGTAGGTATTTATTCATTTAAAAGAAGGCCAACCTAAAACATAAGAAAATAGTTCCTACGTAACAGATACCTACTTCACTACTTTACAACATCTAAAATACCTTAGCTTACAAAAAATGGTTCCTTAAAAAACGCAGTAGGAAAAGTACTAAACCGCCAATACATTAAAAGGTATTTTTAATTCACCATCATTGAAGTTACGTTTATCACATTTTAATGACGAAAATATTTACAATCGTTAGAATAATTTTATTAAATATTATTTAGAGAAACATGATTAATTCTTTTTAGCAAGCTCATTACGGCCAATCTAATTTATAAACACATTTTTCATTTGTCTCTTGACTACGATATCCAACAACTTCAAAACAATTGTAAATTCGTATCGTTAGTCGTACGTAGGTACAATAATAATACTATCGTCTCGCATGCGACAGCGACAACCACTAAGTAAATAAACCACTTAAGAGTGCTTACTTTACACAGAACATAAATATTATCTTTCTCTAAACTAAATTAAAATACATTATCAAAACAGGTACCTAAGATTTTAGTTATTACAATAGAAATCTGTATTATCAGTTATCACTAAATTCAACTACTAACAATAAATGGTTAATTTGCCTACAGTTGTATACCCTACGAAAGATATTGTACCCAAATGTATTGTTAGTTTTCTTTACTGACAAATAATCTCAAAATTATGTTGACTCGTCGAGCGCCTAACTGCCTATTTTAAAAAACCAATTCGATGCTCACCACTGGATTCATTATTTTGTGGTAGGTATTACAACGATACCACCGTGACTCACCGTGGCTCTTTTGAGTGTGAATCGTAAATAAAATGCTAAACATCAGCATATGATTGTAAATCTGCAAGGTAATGAATTTCGTCTTTAAAACACGTAGCGTAGGTAAAAATAGAACAAATATCATACGTTTTGCGATGAAAATATTAATTGAACCTAATGCCTCTACAAATAAGGTTGCCTTTGCAAAGGTGCCGTCTTGCGATAGCGGCACCTTTTTATTTTATGTCAAAAAAGCCGACCGTCCTTTCGGCAAATGCACTAATTTTCTTTGTTGGGACCGACATAGGGACATGATCGATATTAGAAAAACATCGATATCTAATATCGATGTTTGACTTTCATCATTCAAAAGCGTTTAAGTTGACAGTTTTTTATTACTCTCTCAGGAAATAATAAGTAAAGAAATAATTTCTCTCCTACTTGAGTGAGAGTCCGCCATTTTATCAGTATTTTTTTATGACGTTGTCACATTCAACTATCGTCAGTAAACCGACGTTACAGACAACCGTTTTTTTTTTCTAAAAAGATCGATTTAGCGAAATTATCAAACTCAAAAGTACGATTGATTGATGTTTTCCAGCTAAACATCGATATTTCTTCACCATCGATGAATATCGATCATCCCTATCCCGACATCAGTGCCAGTCTGATCACGGATCAGTCTCGTGTTTAAATTCGTCTCGATAAGACCTCCGAATTGTTATAATTTTCGCTAGATGTTATGGCTTACTCTAACGTTACTTATTTTAATATCAAGTGCCCGAAGGAAGTTTGACGCGCGATGTAGTTCGCGAGTGGTATATCAGTGCCGTCGGTACAAGTATTACTAGCATCGTCTTCACATAACGAGCCAAACTGTGAGTGTTAAGGCGAGTCTTAAAGCCAGTACAGGTGTGAAAGTAACAGTGTTATTAAGTGTGATGTGATTAAACGGTTCAGAGGAGTGTTGAAGTCGAGCACGATAAACAAAATTTACAATTAAAAGTGTTAGCTTTATTACACACGTAAATTGCCGGAATACCAGGTCGCTGGCCACCGCAATATCAAAAAGTCCTTTTCAGGGCTACATTAAGTTCATAGTTTCTTATGGTTGAGTAACGGCAAATACCTACATACACCTGTAAGTACCATTAACATTGTTATCATCTCACATTACACATAAATAAAATTAAAATAATCATTGCGACCAACGACTCGCTAAACATACCTAGGCTAATTATTCAAGTGAAGTTCATACCTACATTCCTTTCTCATAGTTATTATTTTTAGTTAGAATTGTGTTGAAAGGTCAACTGAGGTAAATAGTTGGTAGATAGAACAGGGATTTTCCGAATCAACTGCTTCAGGCGTTCGCAAAACCGTAGGTAGTTTGTATGTCGTAGCCGTTGACGAGATCTCCCAAGTAGTAATTGTTAAGAGTTCTCGATCGTCAGCTGACGGAGCCACGCGATCGACGAGTGAATAACGCTATTTCGAAAATCAAGGTACGCTACAACTGGACTGCGACAACCAACAACTTATTAATCATCGTATCGTTTGTCGTACTACTAGTGTAGTATTGATATTATTTTGTGGTAGAAACATGCAAAATTACTGTTCAATAATAATGTCAGCTCGCGGTTCACAACGAAGATACCGCCGTAAATTTGTAGAAAATAGAAAATAAATTCAAAAAATGGCATACAATTTATGATGATTTACTTAAAGTGAACCTTATGTCGTTACCAGTAAAGTTGAAATTGATTTGCAACAGTATTTTTGGCGGTATGGTCAAACACCTGCGCTTGCGGTAACGGCCATCTTTGTGTTCAGGTCGTGACCCGAACGTTATCATATGTTCAGTGTGGCCAGTATAGCGGTGGGGAAATTTAGCATTATGAATTAATTTGAACGGGAAAAAATCATAATCACGTATCGAAGTAAAAGTCGCAGCAATGTGTTTGTAACACGAGTCTACATATGCCCCTTCACGATCGTTATAGTCGTTTCCTTACATATATACATATATCCATCGCGGGGTCGATCCCCGCGTGAGACAAAAAGTTGTGTGACCTAAATTACTACCTATACTATACTACTCCAAGACTATGCTAAGTAAACTTCAAAAATATCTTAAGTGTTACCATGTGCAAAAAATCCTACCATAATGGTGTTTATATTCTACTATTTAAGATTATATATTCTTACGTTTTCTGAACACCCTAACCTTATTGTAAGGTGCTCTACACCCCTATGGTTCAATAGTAAAGGGTATCTTACCTCCTCGAGGTCCGGGATTCGTCCCCGGACTGCGCGGGCGACGCTCCGGCGGAGTACACATTCCTGTTGGGAACGGAGAGGGCTTTGTCTGTGGAAAATGAAGAACACAGGATTTATGGTTTAAAAAATACTTATTTTGAAATTAATGGTCTTGCACCTTTTGAAAACAAGAAAATTACAGATATTTTTTTAAACAAAAGTGTATTTCATATTATTTCATTACATCAATTGATTTGTGATGGTGGACCATTGAGCGCGACGTGTCGACACCGTCGCGGGTTCGATCTTCGCGTAAGGCAAAAAATTGTGTGATCTACCAATCTGATTTTTTTTTGTGTCAATGTTTGTAGATTCCCCTTCTACTAGAGGACTATGGATACTTTAGTAGGAATTTTAATTAAATATAATGTATTGACATACCATGCGAGTTCCTCTCAGCGCTGATGCTGCGCACGCGGCTCTGCGCGTCGATCTCCGAGTCTGTGAGCTCCAGGGAGGCGCCGCGCGTGCGGGACCTACCTAGTCTACGGAAACATAGGGGACAGGTTACATTATGATTTTACGACTGGCCTGTTGGTCTAGTGGTTAGGTTAGGTTAGGTTAGTTAGCCGGAGAGGGTCTGGAAGTAAAAGTACAACCAATTTTATATGCCCTCTCCAAAAAGGCGAAGCGGGCGTGACGCTAGCGGTTTTTAGTGAGTATACCGGGAACCTCCTAGCTCCCAGGGAGCCCCACATATCCCTCCGACTTCCGAAGGGACAGGTAATGCATTTTCCCCCAGCGAAACTAAAAAAAGGTTAGTTAGTTGGGCCCTGATCACGCCTATCAAAAAAGTCCCGTCAAAATCGGTCCAGCCATTTCAGAAATTAGCCGGGAACAACAGACAAAATTGAAATAGGTAAATATCATGTTGAGTGTATCATCGTACATGACATTAAAACCCTAAGTTTATAATAACTTGAGAGAAATACAGCATTTGTATGTGTTAGGGTACCTTCTCTTAATAGTTCCAAAGAAGTCCCTCCTGCGCTTGCGCGGCGCGGGCTCGGGCGCCGCGTTCTCTGGCTGCACGTAGTCGCCCTGCTGGAAGAAGCATGTTTGTTAGTATTACCTAAAGGGTTTCAGACTAAAACACTGGATAATAACATGTGAAGGCCATTTAAAGGGTTTGAGAAGTTAAAACCAAGTGATATTTATATTTTCATAGCTTTTTTTATGAGTTTTGAGATAATACGCAATTGTAAAGTACTTAAGTATTTTTTTAAAAGATTTGAAAATAACATGAAGTCTATATTGTCTCTGGTTATTTTTTTTTTCTGTCATCAATATTTCCAAAAACGATATCAAATCAAAAAGGAAAACTTTAAATTTTGTTACAAAAAAGTTGATAGTGATTTTGCCAAAAATAAAGAAAAACCGCAAGTGCAAATAAACAGGATTTAAGATAGAATAAAGAAGAATACAACCATAAATAAAATACAAAGCTATAAAATAGAATTTAAAACAAAACACGAGAATAAAAAAAACTTCCAAACCTACAAAAGAATAAATACAATGAAAAATATACAAAGGGATACTAATTTACTAAATAAACTAAATCAAATCCAAGCAACAACCAAAAAATTACTATTTTAGTAGAAAAACGACATGTCTCCTTACCACTTCGGCGTCGCCGTTGGCTTTCGCGCCATTTTCTTTAATCCTTACAGTTTTCCCGGGCGATGCGTTCGGTGTGACCGTCACGGACTTTTCTGTCTCGCTTTCGCACTCAACTTTACCGTTCCCAGTTGTTTCTATCTGATTCTCACTCTCCGCTCTCTCCACTTCAATGAATTTCCCCGAGTTGGTTAATTCGACCTTTTTGGTAGATTTTATAGCGGGGTTAGTTTGGTAACACAGCACACATGTTTAAAAGGTATTTTGTGACTCCTTTTTAAATACGGGACTCACAAATTATAATTCCAAAAAATATAAGAACTTAAAAATATTATTTGATCTCAAAACACATCGTAAAAGAAAATAAAATGGAATCATTTTTTCAAATCTTTTTGTCGTAAGTTAATTTTGTCACAAAATAACTTTTAAAATATAAATCATGCTTAGGGTAAAACATGTAAAATACATTTACTAACTTTGTAGTTAAACTAATTAATGTAACTATTTTTTTCGTAGCAGACTAAATAATTAATAAAGCTATCTAGCCTAGAATATATGTACAATACTTTCTATTTAAATTAAATTACTTCCTACTCTCCTATTTCTACTATTTATTTTTATTTTGCAAGCTGTCATCTCAAATTTAAAATAGCTGTTAAAACACCACATCGTAATTCAAAAATCTATTTGCATGTTTTTAATTATCCCAACATATTTTCAGCTCAAAAGTTCAAATCAAGCAACATTAAATTGTTTTTGCTCAAGAACTTTCAAATCCCCTCTTCTTTCACTAATGTATTAAAAAAACCTCCAATAAAATCTGTCTCAATTTTAATTATATGTAGTATACGTAAAACATGCATGCCTATACAAAATCACTGTTTTCTATAATTTTGCCATACATAACAGAATGCTTAAGAAATAGGTTATTAGTGATGTGACTCACCTTTATGGATTTCTTCGGTTCCTGGTTATTAACAGCACACGCACGCAATGGAAAGGAAAACCGGAAAAACCGTTAATTTGGGGACACACTATATACAGGTATAGGATGTTGTTATTTATGGGAACATTTTTTTGTATTATGGCAACTTTATTTTTATAAGACTAAGACTTCAAAAAAAATATTTTTGAAGAATTAAGTATATTTTTTGTTTTGGAAAATTAATTTTAAACTAGTATTTTAAATTACTAAATAAAATATAATTGTAAATAAAAAGCCTTTTTATATTTTTTTCACAATATGGTTTTATGATTGGATTGGAGAAACATGAACGTGAAAAGTAAATTGTTTTAAATTCACCTTATGTATTTTTGTCTTAAATCGTTCCCATAAATAACAGGATATAAACAAAACAGTAATATTTTATTATTACTTTAGACAAAGGGAATCAATATGCAGTGGAATAAATATGGGGGACATTTCAAACGGAATGAAAATTATTTATAATAACGACCATTATCTGTGAGGCACGAGGCAAGTCTAATATCAAGTAACTATAAAAAATCTAAATAAAGACCATATTCGAAGCATAGATAAACTATTTAAGATTGTCGTCCTTATTTTTAGCTCTACACATAACTATTTTTTTTAACGCAATTTCGCAAATTGCCGTTAACTGTTTCCACCTGAATCTACATCCATTTGAGAAACCATAGAGGTACCTAAAAATAATCTGCTTCAAGAGCTTATCAAATTGTACTTTTTTGTTTTCCCGGTGGAAATCCTCATGGACTATCCTCAGTCGGCGGGTCGATGGCGGGTTCTAGACTCTTACCGGCTAAAACCACTGGAGCTTCCTCATCTAATTTGACGATCATTCACAGACTACTTAAAAAAAGTGGCTGTGATATACGGACGGACGGACAGACATGACGAATCTATATTCGGTTTTTTTGCCTTTAGCTACGGAGACCTAAAACCAATGTTTTTGGAGTTTTTATCGCCCCATGCCTCAGCTGGCCGTGACTAGAGTAGTGCTTACCCTCTGCACGGAGTGTATGATGAGCGTGGACTTGTTGGCGGCGCTGGCCGGGCTCAGCTCCAGCTCGCGCAGCGCTGACTCCGTCAGCTGCGAGTTGTCGTGCCCTGGGATGTGTGGGAGGAGTGTTTTAAAAGACCTTGTTTTAGGTACTCTTGGTACTTGTACAGATAGAATTTGATTAACAGTATGGGATAATGTTAGATGGGAATAAAACTAACCACTGTTTTTCAAACGCTGATCCAACACAAAAAAATGTTGATCGTCAGCAAATAGTCAGTCAAATATCATGTCTAGCTCTGTGATTGTCAGTTTTATGGTTAAACGATCACAGTCGTGATCAGTTGATTTGACAGTAGATTCAATTGACTGGGGTTTAATTTAGTGCAATTTAATACAAAAATAAAATTTTTCCTCTTTAAAGAATACAATTCCACTAGTGAAACTTCCAAAAATCCTAAAAAAGGAATATAGGAAAAGATCTTCTTTTGATGTTAATGTTTTTAAGCTTTCGCGACTTGTACACATATTTTAGGCGACAAACGGGTCTACCGACCGAAACATCGGGAGACAAGAAATATCGAATTATTTCGCGAACAAGACCCGTTTGCCGTCTAAAGTATAGACCAACCTAGCCAGATGAATCTACAATCAAACTATCGCCATACATACCCAGTCCGTTCCCGTTCTGTTTGAAGATGGTCTTGGTGGTGGTGGTGAGGTGTCCGTGCGGGGAGAGCGTGCGCAGGCTCTCCTTGATCTTCACCGGCCGCGAGCCCAGGTCCGGGATGTCCGCGCCTTCGATGAACAGGAACTGTGGAGGGAAATAAACCATTATATTTTCTGGGGGATAGATCAATGAAAAACTATGTTGTGACCTTCAATCGACCAAAGTCGTGGAAGTATTGCGGTTCTAGGAAAAGGTTTATAAGCATTGATATTGCAGCTTCCAACACAATGTAGAACCAAAAATTTTATACGCTTTTGTAAATTGCATTCTGCCTAAATTATTTTAAAATACTACTGACAAATGATGATAGAATACATCAAGGGGATTCTGGAATTATAAAACCGCAAGTGCTTAATTAATTAATTGCTCGTTCTTTCTATATAATATCGGAGGACTTATACTTAAGGAAACTAGTCCGCCTGGATATTAAAATGGATTGCAGAGTCGAGAAACTGAGAAGTATTGCCCTATAGGATCACCTAAAATTTTCAATATATATCTATTCAGAATAGCTGCAGCCCAAAAGTTAAAAATGCCAACTTATGCATAATGACTTGATCACTTATTGCAAAGAATTTGTATTGCCATTCAGCGTGGTAATGCGGCCAGTCTCCTGGGCACGTTTCCCGTCATTAACGAAGATGAGGATATATTTTTCGACGCTTTGTAAATATGTAATTTTTAGTTACATAAGTTTAGTTATAAATGTAGATATTTCTTGTTTAGTATTGTTTCTGTTCAATACAGAATACTTAATAAATCAGTGATTATGCATAAGTTGGCATTTTTTTGTTCGGCTTTCCTAGCAGTCTTACATTTATAATTATGCTATAATCCTCTTACCTCGACGGTGAGTGTCCCGCTGACGTCGTGGTCCTCCATGGGCCGTGTCTGCAGCGCGATCTGCTGGCGCTGCGACGGCGCCGCCAGCAGCTCGTCGATACCCACCAGGCCCAGGCCTAGGAACCTGGGGGATTGGAGAATTATTAAACCATTGATTGTAATTCACATCATTGATACTGAAATAATGGCATAAGGCTGAATATAAATATGCCCATTTCTGTTCTCAAAGTTCAGAATCCAACATATCTTCAAGTCAGCACGGCTTGAGGATATGTTGGATTCTTATCGACGTGGGATAACCGAGAATGATGATTAAATGGTTTTTTTTTATTTAATCTCATAAATAAAAATTGTTTTCAGTAATGTATGTATTTGTATGACGTCACGTCCCTGTAAACTTTATACTGACAAGTGACGTAAGTAATTCCCCATCTCCATACGCTTTAACTTTTATGCATTTTAATTAAGAATTTACAAAGTCTTCTTTACTATGTTACGTTGTAGAGAATTCTGGTCCAGTGTGCTAAAGAAAAGGGGGCCAAGGGGGATTCCCTTTGAAATAAGCTAATATCCTGGGAATCTGTGTATCGTAAGTAATTATAGCTCACCTGTGTTGTGACGCGCCGCCGCCGGGCGAGGGTGGGCCGGTGCGGTCGTACACCTCGAATAGTAACTCAGCAGTTTGTGGGGACAGGTCGCTGCAACCACAAAATAAACGTCAATATATATTATTTACACACCTATCTATTTGTTTGTTAATTTGTTAAAAAAAAATTACTCCCGCTCTAAGGAATTTAATCCTTGTATCGCCGGGGTTTCATAGGCATTCAATTCACATGCACAGAGACAACCAGACTCAGAACAAGTATTTGACGATCGCACAATTTTTTGTCCTACATGGGGATCGAACCCGCGACACGTCGCGGGTTCGATCACATCGATCGACACGTCGCGTACCGTGGTAACTGGCGTGGTGACTTTTACTATTCGGCTATTCGTGCATTCAAGGAGTACCAAATTCAAAATAGCAAATCATTATGTGCAAATTAAATATTTAGATATTTTACTTTTTAAAATAGTTACTATATTCTACACTAGATGGCAGTGTAACACGAGAAACAAATTCTAAGTACATTCTACAAATTTAAGTAATAGATAAAGTTACGAATAAAATAATTTGTCGCTTTACGTGTCAATTTTGTGTATTTTTGTTTAAATAGCTACCTCACAATACACCTGGCTCATGATTCACATTCCTTATTACGTCAAGAAAAATAATTTTTTTTTGTATGCACTTTTAGAGGGAATGCGAATATTCACCCTGTAGATTACTAATCACGTTTTATAAAAAAAAACTGTGTTTTTTTGTTTCAATACCTTCAAATACACCTGACTCGTGACTCACGTTCTTGAGTAAAGGTGCGTATAAATTAAGCGCGGCAAACCATCGAACATTGGCGCGCGCGTCGGCCGCGCTCTATGTAGACGGGATCGCCGCGCGCGGCGACGCGAACATTGCCGCGCTCGAACGTGCCGCGGGGCGATCCGCTCGCTGTCGGTTTTTGAGACCGCGTCAAAGGAGCTTCAGTCGTTCGCTCGCGCGCAGTGGGGACGGCTGTAGTTTAGGTGATTTGGCTCGCGCGGCGAATACGTAAAAATGGACAACGAAAAGTGCCGTTTACTGATACAATTGTATAGCGCTAAAGAATTTCTTCAACGGCTTCATATCTTATGTCTTCCAGAAGTTTCACGCCATGTAGCGATCTATTTAGATATAATTTTTTCATCCACCAACGCCTTTTTCTTTTCTTTTTTTTACAAATAAGATGGTGAATCACAATGAAAGCGGCAGCCGCCCGACCACGCGCGTCCATACTCGCAGGTTTACAAGAGTGAACTGGTCTGACTATCCGCCGCGGTCTGACGTCTGTTCGCGTTGGATCGCCTGCCGCGCGCGGCTGTCACGTCCAACTAAATTTATATCTACATATTGGCTCGCGCGGCAAATGAACGTCAACTTTGGTCGAACATTGGCTCGCGCGGCTGCCGCGCTTAATTTATACGCACCTTAACAAAAACGTTAAATAAAGAACAAAATTATATAAATCAAAGCTTATCCTTACAAGAGGAAGTGCTCCTCCCACTGGGGGTTGGTGGTGTCCTTCTTGAAGGCGGTCTGGTTCTTCTGCGGCGGCTCGTCCATCTCCACCACGCAGTACGGCGCTATGCAGCCAGATTTACCTGCGAAACGATCAAAATAATAATATAATATAATATTCCACAAATTTTCATACAACGCCATCTAGTCTCAAACTGGGCAGAGCTTGTATTATGATTTCTGAATTCCCACACAGAACAAATGATCGTGCTTATCACACAAACATTTGTCCTGGGTGGGAGTCGAACCGGCGACCTTCGGTATAGCAGTCAAGGCCATTAACTCCTAGACCAATTAGGCCACTCAAGTAAGGTTAGCCGCTTAAGGTGCAAATAGTGCCAAAATGTGTGGGCTAACATAGGTGCACTCGGTTTCGGTTCAAATCGAAAGTATAGGCAGTCATTAATTGTGAGCAACCTCAATGTGAACGTTAAAACTCTACTGTACGTACAGCGTTCATTTCGTGTATCGGTTAAATCTAAACGAAAAAGTGAACATGTATGAAAATAAAAGTCACATTGGGTCACACGAATGGTGGCGGGTAAACAACCAACAATCGCATTCCCAAAGAGGGTTAGTGTCAGGCAGGCGGCCGACTATAAAACCATAGCCAAAACTTTAAGCAACATGTCTAGAAGACGTGTTGCGCCGACCCCAAGTGAAATGGGATAAGGTCAGGTAGATGATGATATGGAAATAAAAGTCACTGCAAAACGCGGCCAAACTGATAACACGAGATGAAATAATGGAATGATCCTGCCATTGTAAATTCATATCAGCCATTACACTCATAACCATCAATTTGCTTTACTTCACCCACAACATTACTTCAAGAGCTCATAGTACACTGGTCTCACCTCCCAGATCCTTAGCGCAGACCAGCTTGACGAGGAGCCTCTTGTCTCCGAGCAGCGTGGTGCTGCCCGCCATGGA
This sequence comes from Chrysodeixis includens, assembly GCA_941860345.1. Lineage (NCBI taxonomy): Eukaryota > Metazoa > Arthropoda > Insecta > Lepidoptera > Noctuidae > Chrysodeixis > Chrysodeixis includens. The sequence continues at coordinate 2,409,011 of OW796116.1, read as the reverse complement.
GTTGGGTGTGGAGGTGTACAGCTGGCGGTCCTGCTGGAGCTGGGGACATAGCAACAACATCAAAATGAGACGGTTTTATTTTAAGTAACTGTACAGTATAACATGTACTGTAGCGTATTGCCACGCACCGACCAAACGTGGGAGACGTTGCATGGCGGTTCAGGTTTAGTCAGTAGATAAGAGTCTGATACTACCCACTTCCTCCCCCGAGGAGGCGGGTGTCCATGAGGATTTCCCCTGACTGGATGGCTTAACAAAAAAAAGGCCTTCTCAAGCATTTTAAAAACGTTACTGACTATTTGCGCGGTTCCAAAATGTCATTCTTATTGAGAAGAACCGGCAAGAAAGTCCATAAGTTACTCTTTTAATCACACTGATGAATACGGGTTATCCCGGGATCGGGGTAGTTAGCTTCGGGTCTACTGTCCCAAGAAAAAAGGCGAGGTGATACACATCGATAGTTTTAATCGGTAAAAGTCCAGGTTAACTTTCTACCACCGTTGATTGATTCTTTGAAGATCCATAAGGGGTTTGTTTTCATGAACTCTTGTCTACTTGTATTTTATCACACAGTTAAGAATCTTAAAATAATAATTTTGTCTCGTAAAACTTGCAAAATTAAAACAAAACTGTGTTTCCATTCACCTCGGAAATGCCTCTATTCACCCCCATTGCACCCGTAAAACGGGGTGAATAGACCATTATCGGCATTCTTAACTGGGTTCTTCTGGGTTTCAAGTGGGTATTAATTGTACTCACCATAGAGTCATAGTGTAGCGGCAGTCGCGGCGCGGCGGCCTCCACGTAGCGCCGCAGCCGCGGGCACGTCGGGTACTGCGACAGGTTGAACGACAGCGACGTGCTGCGGAGCGCGTTCACTACTATGTCGCTGGAAATAAGATAACAATAGTATTAACTTTAAATTGGCTAAAACGTTAATAAATTGCCCTTGACAGAGAAGAATGGAAAGATGCGAGGGACGCCTTTCCCAGCAGTGGGACAATATAGGCGTATAATAGTAACGTGAATTCTCTAAATTTTATTTAGAAAACGTTTAGGTATATGGGAAAAAGAAAAAGGCTGTTTTTAGGGTTTTCCCGGCAATTATTCGATTTTTTTCTCTCCTTTTAAACCCTCCCTAGACCTTCACGATCATTTCAAGACCAAGATAAGATAAATCCGTTCAACCGTGCTTGAGTTTTATCGAGACTAACGAACAGCAATTGATTTTTATATATAAGAAGATAAGTACCGTCTGTCGTCTAAACCTTATCCACAACAAGTTGAATATAAGCAGGTTACCTGATGAGTTGTTGCAGGTTGCTCTCGGTGGTGTTGGGCCGCAGCGCGCCGACGGGAGCCAGAGCCACCTTCACCTCGGGCCAGCCGTCGCACTTTAACTCGCCCGTCAGCTTGTCCGTCACGCACACCACGTTCAAACGGGCGCGGAATCTGAAATATTGTGTTAAATGCAGATCAGTTGATTACCACCTCGGGAAAATACATTTTGGGAATGAGTTGAGATTTTATTCATTCAAAATGTTTTTTTTTTGGCTGGTGTCTTTGACGACTTTACCGGGCTAAGTTGGCGAAACTAAAGTTAAGCCTCCAGCCAATTCGTTCAAAATACACGTTAAACTTTAGCCCACCCGCACTTTACTTTTGACAAGTAAGATATACTATTTATGTAAGGTAGCAAAACTGGATAAACCTTTTTTAAAGCCAAAAAAATGAAATGGATTAAACCTCGATTCGTCAACCTTTCAAAGTTTTATACCAACCCCCGCAGACTACTATCGACCAATTGTTTAATAGAGCTGTTTATCAGTGCACATGTATGAAAGTCTACAGAATGTAACCTAATTATCCAAAAAATATGATTGATGAACTTCTCATTGTACTATCGGCAAACGACCGACAGATAAAAAGCTTGTAGTTTTTGGGACTCTAAGACCTTAGGCGACGAAACTACGACACAGTTTTGTTTTATCTTTAATTATAATTTCTTATAATTACTTGGATAACTGCACTGAAGAAATAAGAACTGCAATTATTCCGATGCGAATCTGACCGCGGTTAAAGCAGCAAAGACAGTGTTTTGGCAAATGTCAAATTGAAGTAAAGAGTTGAGATCTAAAGAGGTTTTAATAAAGAATTCACAACCGATGAGATATAAAACACGGGGTACGTACTGTTTGAAATGCAAGAAAGGTGTTCTAAATGATATTTTAGTAAATAGAAATAACGTCTCCTGACCGACTTCGGCCACGGCGGCTAGTGTCACTATGACACCAGCCAGCTCCGGGACATATTATCGTGCACAAACGTGTGCACAAACACAGGTGCACTCTCTGTTCCTTTACTCTCATAGCCCGATGGGACGGCAATCCGACACGATCGGAGAGAGATCAGGCGCAGGACCCACATTTTTAATTGCCTTCCAAAACACGGAAGCTTTAATATTTATTATACATTCGAAAAGTCGATGCGCCCCGTGGGGATCGAACTCTATTGGCTTGGCAGTCCTATGGTCTTACCACTAGGCTATCACAGCTTCTAAATAGCAATACTGACCTGTTGACATTAACTCTGTAATGCGAGACTTCGACCTTCTCTCCTCTCTGACTGAAAGCCTTCAGTTGAAAGGCGGGGGTCGCCTCGCAGTCACACGTGATTGTCTGGAAAGGATATTAGAAGTAAATAAATAAGGCTATTAGTAGATATTATATTACTACTAGCTGATTCCTGCGACATCGTTTGCGAAAAAAAAAGAATGCGGGGTTAAAAAAATAGATATAGTATCCGATTCTCAGATCTATCTGACCTATGTTATGTCGGTGGGAGGAAGCAACGACTAGCAAGACATATAATATGAAATAACGTTCCACGACTTTCACACAACGCCATCTAGTCTCAAACTAAGCAGAGCTTATATTGTGAGTACTATAGTTTGACCACAACCGCTGTACCGCGCCTTAGGAATGCGCGGCGAGGTGGGGACCGAGGAGAAAAATGCATGAGTTCACATGAGATAGATATTGTCGGATAGATCTTACGATATCAGGTTACAGTTCTACAAGCACGACGAAATTAAATTATTTAAGTGAGGTTAATTAGTAAGTATGAAATTAAATTATTAAAAATACCTAAATTTTTCATTTAATTTTACCATATGTTATGTTTTTTACTAAGTTAATTAGATATAAATGAAGTTTAGTCATATTGTACTAAAGCTTAGTATAATATGATTTCAAATCAGGACTTGGTTAGTTAAAAGTTTGAATTTATTGGATTCGAAGTCAATTTGTTTAATAAGTCTTAACATCACGAGATATCGCATGACACATATTTGAATATTAATCTCATGTGCTTCTGACATAGACAGTTCGGTGCGAATTTGAATTTGAATTCGACACTTGCGACCGCCATGGTGTTGATGGCGAACTGACCAATCGCATCGGCCGATGCTTCCCCCGTCTCGCCCCGCGCCTTCCTAAGGCGCGGTACAGCGGTAATGGCCAAGCTATAGACATCAGATATACAAACTTATATACTTTTCTTAAATACATACGTACTATGGATAAATTACACCCACAAACTGAACAAATGATCGTGCTTATCATACATTTGTCCTGGTAATCGAACCCAGAGCAACGGGCCAGTCGAACAAACATGTATGTGTAAAAATAATAATTACATATTAATAATTCCTAAGTTTCATAAGTTAATAATAGAGTACTTTATATGAATATATGTAGTTACTGATAAGGTGATAGCAAAAATATGTATATTATTATAATTTTAGACGACAAACGGCACTTATTCGCGATACAATTCGATATTTCTTTTCTCCCTGGGAGATTGAAAAAAAGGAATATCGAATTATATCGCGAATAAGTCTAAAATATTTGTACAAGTCGCGAAAGCTTAAAAAACATTATTATTATAATGTCAGACTTAGTTGACTACTAGCCTTCCTCCTATCTCCTTGTATTATCGTGTCCGACTGAATGTACCCCACATTGGACCTTTATACATTGTGGGGCGAAATAAAATATCGAGTATCCTTTATGAATATGTACATTTTGGTTACAACAAGACAGTAACAGTTGGTACGGTGACGTAATAGTCCTGCAATGCGTAATCAAAGCTCGCTAAAGCTTGACGTCACACACACAAAATCTAGGTTTTTTTACTAAAACAGTTTTGGAATTACTAATATTATATGTATTTAGTTATCAAGATACGAAGTTGGAAAAGAGCCTAGCTCCATCTCTTGAAAATTAATTAAGTTATTCGTAAAGGCTCTTATTTTTATTAGTCTAAAAAAACTGTTATGTTTTTAATATTCAAAGTATTATTGGTAGTAGTCTACTTGCTAAATTATGGCGTAAAATTACGACCGATAATTTCGGGCTAGTTAACCAACAAGCTTATGTCTAGAAAAGCTTTATTTGTGTCAGTCAGTAGCAAGATTGAAGAATTTGTGGCTTACAAAAAGCTGCAAAAGTTGTTTTTATTACCTACTTAAAAACATTGTGACATTGCATAAAAAACTCAAACTTTCTATAGTCCATTTAGACTTTGACTGTTTCTAACTTACACAATTTCTTTCTAAAAAGCCTATCAGCCGAGCTTATCTTAACAGATAATCCAAAACAACAATTTCTCAATGATTTATAATATCACAAATCTTCTATTCAGCTTTCCGAAGAGAGGGAACAAACAGATATTCCCTTGAGTATTCAATACTGATAAATAAGTTCAACGCCCTAACTTAGCTGGTATTACAAGACCCCTTATCAAAAGGCAAAAATAGTTATATTAAAACAAATGAAGAGCTCTTTGTCACTGGTCGTGTCATATCTGACTCCTACACATAGAATGATATGGTTCGAAATTTGAACACGTTTCTCGTCGGGGATATAGCTCAGTGGTAGAGCAATCGACTGCAGATCGATAGGTCCCCGGTTCAAATCCGGGTGTCCCCTATGTTCAGGCTCGACATTCTTTTTTGGCTATTTCTAACTTTTTTATAAATTTGTAGAGAGTGCTACGAAAGTGCTACGCAATTTACACGATTAGGCTTAAAAGCTGTTTGAAATTTTTCGATTTCTTTTTTGATTTAACAAAAAAATAAAAAAGCACGAAGAAAAGAAAACCGAACTTAACTTAAAAATGCCAAGTAAAATGAAATTTAAATTAATTTTTGTCTTTCATTCCAAGAAATTATTCACTTAGCTTACAAATTACTTAATATACTTATACCTATCAATAATGTATTAAATTGGCACAGACTTAATAAGAACAATAACATGTCCTGTATTTTATTTATATTGCACAGAACATTGAACTGTGACGTTTCGTTTTACGATGCGGAACGATTCAATTGAAAGCGCAGTGACAGCGGATGTTGTGATTGCGTTGAACGGAATGCATTTATAAATCATTGCGAGGACTCATAATGTCAGTAGGTCAGTTCATTTTGAGTCTTAGAAATAAATAGCGATAAAAATTAATTGATATTGACAAATACAGAAAATTAATTTTTATTTATTTTTAAACAGACTATCTGTTAGTTACGCTGTCAGGGCTAAACCGCTCAACCGAATATGGCAAAATTTGATACAGCGATAGCTTGGAGTTCAAGAAAGCTTATAGGTCACTTTATCACTAATATAACCGATATTCATACGGACAACGCTAGCCTTAATTAAATGCCTGTAATCGTTACTCTTCATTGCATCCCATGTTACAGAGATGGTAAAAAATAAAACAAGTTTAGATCAATATATGGACCCTGTCGGGCACGCAAAATTATGAAATTTTAATTTGGGTGGTGTAAAGTCTTTTTTCTAATGTGACACGTATTTTATCGTTTACCCCGCAAACACAAATTAACTAATGTATAGTTACAAACTTACGCGTGACGTCATTTATTCGTATGCATATTGCGAATGCGTTACGTCACAAGCCCCTCTAAACTTTAAAGCAGCTTATCATTGACAATGTTTTTGTTCAAATGAACACAAAAATATGTGCCTAATATTTTTTTTATAATGTATCAAATCAAATAAAAAATGTTTTTATTTCAAGTAGGCCTTTTCAGGCACTTTCAAAACGTTACTGACTCTAGTTGCGCGGTACCAAAATGTCATTCTTATGGAGAAAAATCGGCAAGAAACTCCATGAGTTACTCTTTCTGTAAGGTGATCTGATGGACTATTTTTTTTTTTAATTTTCCTAACATACATTTTCGTACTATCATCATCCTTATTATATTGTTATCTGCATGTATACAGTAGCTAGTCTACCTACTTAAACCATAAAGTTTAATGTCATAGATTATTGTGTGAGCACAATTAATGTTTACGACTATTTTATGTCACCGTAACTACACAGATTATGATGAAAGACTAAATCAACGACTTTTGTGTGTATTCTGCAATGAATATGGCATTATTAAGGTTTTTTTCGGGGAATACAAAGTTGTGTACCGAGAATCTGCGGTATGGACATCTGAAGGTCTACTACTACTTTTTAAAGTTATATTATTTCAATTGTACAACAGAGACAGCACTCTACGCAGTGTAATGCACTGTCTCCCTTCTACAGTCCTACCTTATCAGGTCTAGGTAGACTGTTATCACACAAATAATTGTACTGAGTGAGGATAGAACCCACGACCTAGGTGTATAGTAGTCAAGGCCACTAACCACTAGACCAATAGTCCCGTCAAATATCGAATATAGAATTTTCATGTCACATTATTAGTTACCGTATTCCTCCGAAACGGCTGGACCGATTCTTTTGAATTTTTGTATATGCATTCAGTAGGTCTGAGAATCGGCCAACATCTTTTTCCTCCCTATTATTTTTTTCGCGAACTACATCGCGGGCAACAGCTAATTATAGTTAAATTTCACCCAGAAAAAAATTATCGTGCTTATCACGCAAACATTTTTTGTCCTGATTTTGATATTGTCCTGAGTGGGGATCGAACCCACGACCTGCGATATAACAGGCCACTAGATCAACAGGCCTGCCAAATATAACTAATATTACATGATACCCAAAGGTAGAATAAATAGAATAGAATATACAATAAAGTGTACTCTTTATTGTACACCGTAGTTACAGCTGTGAAAAAGTTAACTAATAGCATAGTACTCACGACGTCATCTTTGGAGTCGCACTCGCAGAAGACGTTGGAGACGCTCGGCGGGTGGCTGTCCAGCGCGCGCACCAGCTCCACGCCAATGCCTTGCTGAAACAGAACAGGGAACAGGTTAATATAGGGTACTTTATATCTTAAAACACATGAAAGTTAAGGTAAATATCAGAGCTTTGATTGATTGGTAGAGATTTATACTGGAGCATTGTGGAGCGTTGTAGAGCGAAATAAAGTATTGAGAATGTTCCACACGTTTTTGGTTGCAGTTTGAAGAAGTGTAAAAATATGAAAAATACGTTTAGGAACTTGGTGCAACAGGTAGGTACATTTAAAGTTAGCCAAGTTGAAGTAAGTTATAAAATAATTCCGCTGTCTTTTTAATATACCCTGAATTAGTAAGGAATCTACTTTAATATAAATTCGAATGACTTGAAGTAAATAAAAGATACCTTTTTGGGATTTTTAACCTACGCTTTTCCAGGAAAACATATAGACTACTAGGTATTGCCCGCGACTTCGTACGCGTTTCCCCGAAAAACAAAGAAAAATGAGAGTGTAAAATAAATGTTGGCCGTTTCTCAAACCTACTCAATGTGCTCACAAAATTTCAAGAGATTCGGTTAAAATAAAATTGATTTGATTGTTAAAATATTTATGACAGAAGCTTACTTAAGATTCAATTTGATTCTTATTATTTTGGCTAGACTCTATGTCTAGACAAGTCGCAAGAAATAGTTTCCGTATATGTATAGAGTTATTATTATAAAATCGATTTTATTAAGCTATGAATTAGAATCGATTAACGTTTCATCACTACGATCTAAGGAATCTATTAATAAACGAGCTCATCATTCAGAGTCAGAGATGAGATAAATCTATTAAAAATAAACAAGTTACGTCTATTGAGAAAGATGATAATTGAAGCTGTGATAGCCTGGGTAGTAAGACCGTAGGACTGCCAAGTCAAAGGTCTCGATTTTGATCCCCACGGCGCACACCAACTTTTCGAATGTTGTGCGTTTTAGAAATTAAAATCATAGCTTCCATGTTTCGGAAGGCACGTAAAAATGTGGGTCCTGGCGCCTGATCTCGCTCCGGTCGTGTCGGATTGCTGTCCCATCGGGCGATGAGAGTAAAGGAACAGAGAGTGCACCTGTGTTAGCACACGCTTGTTCACTATAATATGTTCCGCGTAGCTGGTTGGTGTCATAGTTACACTAGCCGCCGTGGCCGAAATCGGTCCGGACATTATTATTGTCCTGGGTGGGGATCGAACCTACAACCTCCGGTATAGCAGCCAGAGTCACCAACCACTAGACCGACAGGCCAATATAAATAGAAAGTTAGAAAAACCTAAAGGCTTTAGACCACCCAAGATCCATAATTACTTTCGCTACGCTATTAAAATGGTTAAAAAGCGCTTCGTATCTCAAAGCACGTGCGTTAGCCACTATTACATGCTTAAAAGGTATTACACATCAATAACCATCTAGTTAACTATACATAATATTAGACAACAGTAGACTTGGTTTGCATGTCGTTTGTCTGAGCGCACTAATCACAGAAACAACACGTTCAAAAGAGCTGTGAAAAATAGCTGAGTATACTATGTACTTTTCCAATAAATAAGTATAATATATCCCACTACTAGGCAAAGACCTCCCCTTTCTCCTTCCAAACCTCCCTGTCTTTTGCGATTTCTGGCCACGTGCGACCTGCATATAATCTGAATAAATAAGTGCATGTTCACAAGACATGGAGACAAAACTGTTTGGCGTGTCTTACTTGAGTTGTCAGTTTATCTTACATCATCCCTATAAGGGATTACAAGTTACTAAACGTAAAAATCTAATTAGTAAGTCAGATATTATTTGTATTTAAACTTCAATACTTATTATAAAACAAAGTCGTTTCCCGCTGTCTGTCCAGTATGTTTAGATCTGCGATGAAAAGAAATAAAATAATTGATTACGTATGATTTTAAACACCATCGGTCATGAAAATATCGTTTGTCTTTAATGGGCGCATATTTGATAAACTAAAACATGCAAGAGTAATGAGATGATAAAGATGCAAGTGAGTATGGGATCTCTTTCCTGTACCGTACAGAAAAGAGATCCCATACTCACTCACCATCTTTTTAATTTAGAGAACTTATAAGGATAAGCAGCTTTCTCTCGGCTATCCATTCCCGCAATCATTTGGACAGCCCATTTAGTTGTAATCTATTGGCTATACATAGGTAATTGCATCACCCATTGTCTCGCACCGGCCAGCCAGGGAAAGACTTCCTGCCGTTTACTGCCATTGTGAAAGAAATTACCTTTATAAATCACTATTTACAAATGAGACTTAAGTTAGATTGCATAGACAAAATAGTAGGCAGTTTTTAGGTTTGATTAAAAGAAAAGATTGTCGTTTTATTTCTATTGTTAATGCAAGAGACAAATCGCTCAAATTTTGCAAAAATTTGACCATTTTAAATCGACTTTTAGCTAAGTAACGCTCTATAATGTCTACTTATTCTTTTTTTTAAATGACATCCGCACTTAATAATTTAACCCTTGTGGACTTGTTACATGCACAAAGACACCCAGATACAGATTTGTGGATTTGGAATCGCGCAACTTCTGATTTTACACGAGGTTTCAATTCACTTTCTCGCCTTCATTTTTAGTGACGCAATAAAAAAACGTGTCTTCTGGATTTTTTTCTGACGAACTTTGACTGCACGGATAGCCGAGTGGTATAGATGACCACTGTGCGTAACGTGTCGCGGGTTCGATACCTGCGTAGGACAAGAAATTGTGCGTTCCACAAAAGCTCGTTCTGCGTCTGGGTGTCTCTGTGCATGTGAATATCTTTGAAACTCCCTGCGATACAAGGATTAAATTCCTTGGTGCAGGAGTCTTACTAAAAAGAAACATTTTAATCCATATGTATCGTTTATGCTAACTAATTAATCCACTATTAATTGAGACGAGACTCTCTAACAATTTCCGATCGCATTGATAAGAACAAAATATTTGCTTAAACTGATTAAATCAATATTTAAAGAATGTTAACGTTAATTGGCGAGTTTCCTTTCAATGTAATACTACAGTACGGATAGATACAGTAGTATTACTCTGTCTATTCTAAAAAAACAAATGCCTACAGCCGCGCAGTACATAACAGCGCTAGAGCTGCACAAATACAGTATTTTAATTAAATAAAAATCATTTATTCTGTAAGTAGGATAATTATATCACTTTTACATGTCTTAAATATGTTTCGGGCTCGCTGGATTCGACAGTTACTGACTACTCTAAAAAGAAATGTCGAAACAAACTCAGGGGTCCCTGCCTCTTTTGAATTCCAGAGAATTGTTGACAACATCAACTGTAACAACACACCGTCCGTCCGTCACTGCGACACGCTCGCGACAGTATCATGTCATGATCCGATAGCGTAACTTGAATTCCGCCACTTTACATAAAGACGTCATGCCAGGGGCGTAGCTACCGCCGTATCTGCCGTATCAATTATACAGGGCCGCCGGGCCACGGGGGCCCCCAAAGTGTGTAAGAAAAAAGAAATAAAAACTTCCTAATTTATTTTATTTTACAAATGTCAAAATTCTATAAAAGCAGTGACTTTTTTCCCGCCTTAAGCGTGCGTTTAAAAGTTGAATTTAAATAACTAAATATTTCTTTTCACAACAATTTTTTTCTTTTCTGAAAAATCTTTACACCCATATAAGGGCCCCCGAACAATTTTTTATACGGGGCCCCGCCAATGCACGCTACGCCACTGCATCATACTGTATATATTATTATACTGTGGTAATATTATCTGAAGAAACCGTCTGAGAATTTGAAGTGTTGATGCTAATGCATTTATACTATAAAATCCAAATGTTTACGAGATTGACCAGACACTTATAGATACAAATGTATTGAATAAAAACTATCTGAAGTGTACAAGAGTTTGGATAGGCAGTCGATCTTTTAAATACATTAATCAGGTGAATTTGATAAGAATAAAAGCTAAATCCAGCACAGCTTGAAGGTTAAGCAGAAAAATATATTTTGTTAAAGATTTGTTCAATTTGCCTTCCGAAACAAGAAAGTTATGATGTTTATTTCTAAAACGCACATGACATTCGAAAAGACGGTACCCACCGTGAGGATTTAACTCCAGACCTTTGTCTTAACACTATGCTATTACAGCTTTTTCATGTACTTAATAAGCCGCTATAAAATATAATTAATAATTGTGTTTATATAATATTACATACATACATAAACGTCACGCCTCTTTCCCTTGGGGGTAGGCAGAGACATCTTTCCATTTGCTACGATCCTGGCATACCACTTTAGCTTCATCCACACTCATCAATCGCTTCATACACGCCCGTCGGTTTAGGGTACTCCTGAGCTGACCCCTTTTTTAGGACTTTCCCTATTTGGTCATGGAACGTCTGTTGTGGTCTTCCCCTCCCAACAACTCCATTCAAGCTAACGAAACATTAACGAAACAGATATATGAGTGTAGCTTGAATGGAGTATGATATTACTATAGATAAATCACACCCAGACACAGAACAAATGATCGTGCTCATCACACAAAGTTTTGTCTTGGGTGGGAACCGAACCCACGACCTCCGGCTTAGCAGTCAGGGTCACTAACCACTAGACCAACAGGCAGGTCGTAGTAAGTAAAGTAACAACATTGAAAGTATAGTGTGACGTGACCACCAGTGGTACACCTCGGACACCCGGTCTGAAGGTGTTAAATAATTACCTATTACTCCTTTAGAAAAGCCAGTACACCGAGCAAAACATAAGATTATGACACAGAAAAGGTCTTAATCTTGTCCTATTAAACAATTTTCTCAGTTTACGTAAACGATAATTGTATGCAAAGTGTCTAGTCACAAGGTTAATACGAGGACCTGTCATTATGTGCCGTGTTATGTTATCGGCTAGTCATTCGAGTTGACAGGTTATTGTAAGTATAGGTAAGGCTGTATCTGGCTTGCCAGTATGTAAATACAAGGCGTTTTAAAAGACCCCTGATATGATTTACCGACTCTGTGTATAGAAATAAACTCTTCAAGAAAAAGTCTGTTCCTAAAGAATATCATCATCATCAGCCCGTTGCAGTCCACTGCTGGATATAGGCCTCCCAAAAAATATGGAACCTCCTAATCTTATACAAATTTTGATCAGTTTTAGACCTTTATGTGTGTAAAGCAACAGTATTAAAGTCGTTGAGTATCGGTTGCTTGAGTCACCCTATCTTCAAATGGGCTCCTATTCTAGTATTCTGGGCTAGGTAAACTTTGTTGCAAATGTAAACGTATCTCTTTATTTTTAATCCCTCGCTAACAGTCAAGTGGAAGGTAGTCTAGTAAAAGATTAATTTGACTTTGGCTTTGGTTAGTGGCCCTGATTGCTATACCAGAGGTCGTGGGCTCGATCCCCAGCCAGGACAAATGGTTGTGAGATAAACACGATCACCTATCCTGTCTGGGTATAATTAATCTATTCTGGGTATTTAGAAGTATGTAAGTGCTTATCAGTTGTCTAGTACTCATAATACAAGCTCTGCTTAGTTTGAGACTAGATGGCGTTGTGTGAAAGTCGTAGAATAAGTCAGAAAGCACGGAAATTATAGCTCTAGTGACGACAAGGTTCTCATACTAAATACCTCTTACACTCATAGGGCTAAACATCAAACCATCATCAAAATACTTAATCATAATCAAATCACATTTTAATTAACAGGCCTAGGAATCTTCCTACTGTCAGTCAAAACTGCCAAAAGAATAACAGGTTATCTATAAATAAAACAGTCTTGTACTTGAAAATATCCGACATTGATCGCAGGTCGGATAGGCAAGTTTTTTTTATATGCATTCACTGTTTGTCGCTACCTAGCCTTTTGGCACAGACCGTACTCTTGGCATTCAGCCAGTCCTATTGTTACTAGATAAATTATCACGTTCAGTGAGTTTGTAAGATAATTTGAGTTGGTATTGATTTTGGTTTGGCGACTATGCGTATAATGTAGTTTTGGAAGTCTGAAGACTTAAAGCTATTAAAGCTGTATTATTGCGGCTGTGGAAGCGAGAAAGCACTTTATATTGTGGATGTTGGTATCTCTCTTCCACAACTGCAAGTTTGTTTTTAGAGCTTGTTATGCTTGCAGGAAGGAAGGAAATATGTTATTTGATTGAATAAATGTTAAGATTGTTATAATCGACAATCTATTATGTATTTAAATGAGATCGGTTATAAAAACGAGGAAAAGAAATAAATATAGTCAGCTAATATTGTGTATTTTTTTTTTATGTTTCTCTATACTTCAACAGTATTTATAAACTTAGATTGTAGATATGTTTAACAAATAAAAGTTGATTTGATAATTCGTTAGCTATAGATTTAAACTGTATGTGTTTCGAGAACTTTATTGAGTTAATTCAATATTATTTCTGCTGTTACTGTAAATGATGTGTATCTAAAAGCGCGAAGTCCCAGATTTATCTTGACGTCTAAAAGTCTGTCGCTAGCTCCAATAAAATCCCTTAGTCGAATTTAGACGTGCGTCAAGATGGGTGATATCTCTATTTTTAGCTCGAGACGGCTAAACAGACACCTGGATATTTATATTCCTCAGACAAGCACTAAATAAAAATGATATAACCTAATGCATGCAAAACGTAACTATGTAATTGAAAACCTATTTTTAAATCTCGAGTGAAAGTAATCGAGAACGGATCAAGCCGGCCGGAGATCCGTGTTCTAAATTTAAAATATCGCGCCAATCGACCTACATTCAAACCATTTTACCGAGGGAATGATTTTGTTTTTTTTTTATTGGTGCAACGAACTTTGTTATGCCATAAATTCTATGAAATAAATATTAAAAAGAGTTTGTTTAAAAATATTCTGTTGCATTCATGAGGCAATATTTTTTTCATGTCATCGTAAGCAATTCAAAGATTTCTAAATGCGTTTCTTTATATTTATAATAGAGATTTCGAAGAAAACGCTTAAAAATGGAGAGAACTAGTTTTAAACTATTTAAAACATAGTTATTTATACAAATTGTAGGAAAATAAATAGATTTTACTGCTATTAAACATGTTGAATCAACAAACAACACACGAAAACCAAGATTTAGCAATAAAAAGTTTATTTACATTCGTTAAAGATCATATTTTTACAACACTGCATCGTAAACATACTTTTATGCAGTAGTAGGTTGTATATTTATTTTCTTTTGCTATACATACGAGTGTAATTTAAAAATAACTTTAGTGTTGGTAAACCTACTGACCCATGTGAGTATTATGTATCTTGTAGAAACGAGCAAAATGAAAGCTAAATATCCTCAATTATTGTTAAAAATATTAAGCCATACTTATTACTTACTAGCTTTATCTCGCGGCTTTGCCCGCCTGGATTTCAGTTATAGCTGCAAAAAATTAACCTACTTTTACGCAATCGTGTAAAAACTGCCCTATAACATGTATTAATCCAGAGTGTCCGCTAACTTCATACAAATTTTCATCCAAATTGGTTTCTTTATGCGTTTAATCGTAAAAGAGTACTTAACAAAAACCCATTCGTCCATCAAAACATCACAATTTTTTGCATTTATTTTTTTAGTAGAATGTGTCAGAAAAAAATATAAATATACCAGCAAGCATTTCACAATTATAGCCGTTAAAAGCTATGAACGCACGAAATACTAATTGTTTATACATAATATGGTTAATTTAGAATGCTTTTAACATCAAAGAATAAACGACTTGGATCTACAATGCATTTCCTGCCTTCTACACTTTTGAGTGAGGAATGATATTACACTTCCTTCGCCTGCAAGGACAAACGGAAACTGACATTAAAAATAAACGAGCTGTCAGATCATAACTGTCACCTTTATGTCACTTTTGACAAGTAATGTCAATGTTAGTGGGAAGTCTATTTTGGCGCGTTTTTATTTCAGAAAAAAAGAGGTAAGTTGTTTAAATTATTGAGGAAAGCTCTGCACTGTTATAATATAACTTACTTTATCACGCATAAATGGGTAAAATGGCAATTTTGTTGAAATTTGGCTAAGAGTCAACCAACATCCGTTTTTCATCCCAATTTTTTTTTTTTTTGCAATCGAAGTCGCGGGATACAGCTAGTTTCTTAATAAAATAATTGTACCTATATCACAAATAAAAGCCGTGACTTTCAATCTCACATTTGTTTACGAAGTACTTATTTCGGTATTTGATGTCAATCAACGCCCTAGCAAGCGGTCTTAGAATGCCTTCTCGAATTGGGTGTACGAATAACAATAACATTTATATGACGATATAAATAAACTTACACGTGCCATTTAGACGAAGAAAAGTTCTACTCTAAAGTATATTTTCCACAAATATTAACGCTGATCGAATCTATACTAATATTATAACGCTGAAGAGTTTGTTTGTTTGTTTGTTTGAACGCGCTAATCTCAGGAACTACTGGGTCGAATCGAAAAATTCTTTTTGTGTTGAATAGACCATTTATCGAGGAAGGTTTTAGGCTATATAACATCACGTTGCAACTATTAGGAGCGAAGAAATAATAGAAAATGTGAAAAAATACGGGCAAAATTATTCATCCTTGAGCGCTTCCGTTGCGTGCGCTCCGAAAACGGTTCAAGATACCAAAAATATTTGTATTGAAGAATTATTCCTATTGAAATGATCTAAAAAAATGTCCAAGACAGTATATGTCTATCTTTTAAGATTAACTCACTAGAACCGTTTTATGGTAATCAAATTCGGTGGAAATTAATGCATTTGTTAAGAGCTGTATCAACCTATCAGGTTGTGGAGAAAATCAATACATACTTCTGCCACAAGAAAATAAAACTAAAAATATAATTTACGCAGAAGTAGGTACTTTTAAATAATTATGTTTTTTTTTTTAAATTTAAAAACTAATATGTCTAAAATAATAACAGAAAATGACGAGGACAAAGTCGTGGGTAACAGCTATAATTTATAAAGCTAAGGAGGTTGTCCGCAAAAATAAATCATGCCCAAAATAATTATTCCACGCGGACGAAGTCGCGGGCACAGCTAGTCGTTGATATAATACAGTGTCAGGAAACTTCATACATAATACCTAGTCCAATCCCACGGTTAGACTTTTTAGATATGTTAAAAAATATATTAATGAACATAATAATATCTAAACTAAACACGATAGGGTGCTAACTATGAAATATCTAATAGAATATTTCTTCATCTTGACTATGTAATAGTAATATTAAAATAGTGCTACATTGTAGCGTAATCTTTAATAATAATAGTCTTTAATCTTTATTTTCTGCTACGTACCTAATTTAAAAATGTGTAAAGAAATACTAATAACACAAGAACAATCGCACTTAGCAACAATAACTCAAAAAATTGACAGCAATAAGTCATCGAAAGATATATTTATCTAAAGATATCGTCTTAGATTTATGGATCGCACATATTCGTGGAATGCTGCGCGTGAGTGCGCGCGCATGATCGATGCAATATTATGTGATATCACGTAAATTAGATATTGCCGATAAAGTAGCTGTGAGTTATGAATGAAAGAAAAGCAGTGACGGAACTGGGTGGAATATAATTGAACAGGCATAATATGCGTGGGTGCATAGACAGTTGTTTTTTTTTTTGTTTTCCGGGGTGAAACTCACTTCGACATCAACCCACGCCGAGGGTACCGCGTAGGGAAATGTCAGACTCACACCGACCCAAAACACCCCGGGCCCTTTCTATTGCCAATGCCAGAGTCGCGGGATCGCTCGCGCATGCTCCGTGCGACTCTGGTAAGCCTCAGTCAGATGCTTGTTACTCTTTCATTTATTTCACGTTTAAACGGCAAACATGAATTTTGATGACACTTGGTATAAAGTTAGCTAACACACTGGATTTTTAATCGACTGCGTCAGATTAAGCTAACGTTTTTGCATATAATATGTATAACCAACATTCGCGCAGACAAAGTCGCTGGTAACAGCTAGTTTCCTATAAATTAATGTGAAAATAAATCTGTTTATCTGTTATACTTTTATAGATAAACCTTTTAACAGATTTTAAAAACATTTTTAGTTTTTAGTTAGAATAGCTTGCTTAAACTTGTAGAAAGGACATACAGGCGCGCAAAGGCGCGGGAAAAGCCTAGTATAGCTATAAACGTGTCTTCTTGTTTGTGACATTGTTGCTTAGGCTGCGACCTTCACTTAATGAGTATCGATTAAAGAAATTCCATCACATTTTTTCTTTCAATTCAATAATTTATGATTAAGTAGTTATGTCTTGAAAGAAAAAGGATAAAATATCGTACATTTTCTTGAATTAATTGTACTTTTCGAGTGATTCACACCTGTATTCAGTTAATATTTTTGACTGCACAGATACCAGAGTTGTGTAGGTCATCACGCCAACTAGGTACCACTGCGTGACGCGTCGCGGGTTCGATTTCTGCGTAGGACAAGAATTTGTGCGTTCCACAAATGCTTGTTCTGAGCTGAGCGTCTTTGTGCATGTGAAATAAATGTTTGTAAAATAAAAGGATTGAATCCCTTATTGCTGTAGTCGTTTTTTTTAAGTATAATTTACTTAAAATGAGCCTAATCACCTGACAAATTTAAATCGGCTTACTATATTGTCAGCTTATTTGTATGTAAAATAATATACGCGTTAACGCTTGCTATGATGTAAGGTTTCTCAGTATACCCCATTGCAGTGACCAACGAGAAGTATTTAATAATTCAAAAAAGATTGCAGAATAGAGCAACTATGTTACTTACAATATTGTCTACAATCACATTTTTGAGCCATCAAATAAAAAGTGAAGTCGCAGACAACAGCTAGTCTACAAATATTATCATTTGTAGACTAGCTGTTGCCTGCGACTTCGACTGAAAGAATGTCGGTTTTAGCAGCACATATTACCCTTCTCTGAAGCGCTAGTCATAGTAACCAAATATTTTCACCCCTATCTAAAAATATTGGGATCCTTTATCTCGGGCCCTGTTAGGGTAATGTCATCATCATTCCCCTGCCCTTTTCCCAATTATTATTATTTGGGGTCGGCGCAGCATGTCTTATCCATGCTGCTGAGGTTCTGGCTGTATATTTTTACGGCCGGCCGCCTGCCTGACGCCAACCCTCCTTGGGAATGCTGTTGCTGGTGGTACTCCCCACCAGGAGGTTGACCCGAGGCGCTAGGTGGTATGCACCGGGTCGTAGTATACCTTAGTCGCCTCTTACCTTAGACACCCATTGGTGGATATGGGTCAGCCCTATTCGCACCGGGAACTGCACGGTAACTATAAAAAAACTACGGTAATATTTTCACCCCTATCTGAAAATATTGGGAACCTTTATCTCGGGCCCCGTTAGGGTAATGCCGTATTTCGGATATCCGAAAGTTCGGTTTACAGTTGGTTAGTAGCGGAACCTTTTTTTAGCTTATCTTGCGCACTCTAAGCTAATGTAGTTACATCACTCATTTGTTTAAGATTTTCTGTGTCATCTGTCTTCCTATATGTTGAGCGGATCTCGTAAAGGTAAGATAGGTCTCGTAAACCTTTTCGAATAATACCGACGGGCCTGTTGGTCTAGTGGTTAGTGGCCCTGACTGCGATAGCGGAGTTCTTGGGTTTGATTCCGACCCAGGATAAATGTTTGTGTAATAAACTTACAAACGCGAAAGTTTGTAAGAATGGATGGATGGATGGACTCTTTCACACTCAAACGGCGGATCAGTTTTGACGAAATTTGGAGGAGAGTTAGCTGATACCTTGAATTGATACATATGCTACTTTTAACCTAACCGTGTCAGAGGGGGATTAATTAACGTTTCACCCTCAAAAAACAAAAAAAATGAAGGTGTAGGTAGGTACCTAATAACCTCTTTTGTAACGTCAACGTCGGTTAAAATATAGACATAACATGCTCAATCAGAGTCATAACAATGATTCAAACTATGAAACCAGACTGTTTACAAATATCAGTAGCTGTACAAATATGACGTTAGGATATTTAAGCGGTGGCTTTGTTTATAAGTATAAACTAGCTGCCCGCGACTTCGCCTAGGCGAATTTCGGTTATAGCTACAAAAAGCATTACCCACCTCAAACGCAGTCGGTAAAACAGTTTTTGTGGTAATTAAGGGTAATTAATGTCATCACAATTGATGCAGCTATTTAAGCGTGAAAGGGTAATAAACACACATACATCTACACATATTTTTACCTTTATATTATAATTAGTAAGATAGCAATAATGTATCCCGATAATTAAATGCGGTTGACGCATTCATAATGACAGTTTTTCTTACAGAAATCTTTTCACTAAGGGGCGATATTTAATAGACCGTCCGCGTCGGTCGTGACAAGATTTATAAATAGATGTTTTACACATATCTACCTAGTTCCACAATCATTGCCAATCCTAAAACATCTGTTCCAATATTTATGCACACAAAGCACGCAGCGCAACCTTTATCTGTAAGCGGTGACATCATGAGTGACGTCACACGTTACGTCATGAACGCATTGCGTCGTATTTATAGTCTGTGACACACTTTGATGTGTTTCGGTTTTTGATACGGTGCGCTGTTTAATACAACGTGTTAGACAGATTTCGGTCTTTTAAATGTACTGACTGTTGCCCGTGTTTTCGTATGCAAGAAAAAAGAAATTGGGGTTTAAATAGATGTTGGGCGATTCTCAGACCAAACTGACATGCACACAAAATTTCTTAAAAATTGGTCTATTCGTTTTAGAGGAGTATGGTAAATAACACTGTGGTACGAGAGTTTTATATATAAGACTAGCTGTTACCCTTGCTTCGTACGCATTTGTAATAAATAGTCCCGTGAAAAAAAACATTTGTCCAAAAATAATAAATATAGTCAAATGAAATCTCAACTTTCGATTGATTTGACTGACGATTAACATATTTTTATGTTGATCAGCGTTTAAGAAACCAGGGGTGGATGTAACAAAAGCTTTTTAAACTTAATTCAGTCTAAAGGGTCCCGCGACCTTCAAACATTGTTGAATCAAACACGTATTTTTTGGTTCAACTCAAACATGTTTGATCGCTTATGCAGCTGGCTTTGCATTGATACAACAATTTAGTTTGAAAGAACTCTATAGAGCTACAGGATCTTTTGGCACGAGGATGACATTAACAAGGCTTTGGTGTGCACATTCGCAACTAGCATAACTCAAATGTCTGTCAAAAGTGATGGTTTTTCATGTATGACAGCATTACTTCCGATTTCGGCCACGTGCCTAAAGATCCTTGTAGCACTGTAAACGGTCTCGACATTTCACTTGGAAAGTTATACTCGATATTTGTTTTCTCCCGACGTTTCGGCCGAGTTGCACCGACCGTGGTCACGGGTTTTTGATGACGAGTTATATCGCGAGTATGACCTGTTTGTTGTCTACAATATGTGTACAAGTCACGAAAGTTTAAAAATATGGAAAGAAACATGTTTTTGTCGTCTGTATCCCTTTAATATTATTTAACTTTAGTTCCTGGTGTTATTTTGTCACTAACCTTGGCTAGCTTCACCTTTGTTGGCCAAAATTATGTCATAGGGCGTGACTCGCGTGCGGGACACAGCTGTTAAATTATATTATTATGTATAACTGCGTCTACATTTGTTATATTATTCTAACAGTTAAAGAAAACTATATGTAAGTATGAATGTTGATGGATGGAGAGAAAGAAAAATTTTAAATTTATACAAATCCTAAACTTTTCTACAAACCCTTGGAGCTTTTTAAAACTTTAACTACGCCGAGACATGGTAGTTTATATTACATTTTCCATAGATTCGCAAAGAGAATCACAAGGATCCCTCAGTGTGCCGATCCGACTCGCTTTTCCTCAGTATCAACATAAAAATACCTAACCTATCTTTCAATATTCAGTCTGAAAATCTAGCCCAATAAATAAATCCAGGTAACAACAAACTTTCTCAGTAACATGACCGGGCGGCATGCGACGGAAGCGCCGTAAAGAAATTAGGGCGTTGCTTTATGAGCGAGCGATACAGTGCTTTTGCAGATGTCGTTAAATAAGTATTATAGATATACCCCGCGGTTTTTCTTGGGTTATGCCTGTCATAATTCAATTATATTTTTTTGTTCCTAATTATCGCGGTCTTTTTGCTGTTTTTCTGGATGAATTCCCATTCTTTCGGCTTGAAAACTCATCTATACTTCACAAGTTAGCTATCAATAAAACCTTATCAAAAACATTCCAGCAGTTTTATAGATCAGACGGAATTGACAAAAATAAAGTCGTTTTTTGCCAAGCACAGGAAAATCATCGGTTACTTAAAAAAACTTCTTAAAATCAATCCAGTCAGTTTGAAGATTAGTCGAAAGTAACAGACAGACAAAAAAATATTAATTTAACAAAATTAGTCATAGGAAAACTCAGTTACAGATTGATTATCTATTAACTAACCAATTATCTATTCTAATTACTTGCAGCTATTAAATAAACTGAAAAAGAAAATTAGCTTTTGCCGTCTCTAAGACATAAAACCGTTAATTGCCAATGCCGTGTCTTTACCTATGTTTTTTAAACAGCATATTTGGCTCAGAAATAGAATAACAGACGAAAATAATGTACGAATTGTTGTATGTTCGCCAGATCGAATTATCTTCAATCTGTACGGGTTTTATTCGGTGTAACTCAGTGTAAGTGTATAAACAGGAAAAGTACCCAATGATGTGATGGCCAAGGCAAATGCTTGGGTTAACTGCATATATCTATTAAAAAATTCAATTAGACTGGAAGAATAAAATCTGAATACCAAATAAAAACACTAGTTCCTAGCATTATCTGGCTGTCACTGTCTAGATAAGTAACTTTCGCACAAGTACTAAAGTAAATCGAGTTTTTTAGATTTATTACAAATGATAGTTCAAAAAATAAATATCACAGCTTCCGTGTTTCAAAAGGCACGTTTAAATGTGGGTCCTGCTCCTGATTTTTCTCCAGTCGTGTCGGATTGCTGTACCATCGGGCTATGAGAGTAAAAGAACAGAGAGTGCATGTGTGTTTGGGCACACGCTTTTGCGCTATAGTATATCCTGCGTAGCTGGTTGGTGTCATAGTAACATTAGTTGCCGTGGCCGAAATCGGTCAGGACACACATTAGGTATTTAAAGTATAACTCTTCCTTCCAATATATTTGGTAAAACTGTTTTGCAGCCGTAGAAACAAGATGGCAGGAAGCAGTTTCTCCCTTTTACAATTATAACAACCTTTCAAAAGATGATGATAGTGGTCGGAACAAAACGCAGTCTCTTAAAGATTCGGTTTTAATCTTAGTATAAAATACGCGACGTGTGTTAGAGCGCACATCAGCCGCAGTCACGGCTTTCCGTTCCGTTGCGAGCATGCCAGGAGATATTAATTAACCGTGACAAGGGTTACCACTAATGAAAAAGAATTCAGGTACTAATATATTACCTTACCTACCTTACACGAAAATTGCTGCTTGGTTGGCATGGTTTTAGCCTACAACTAACCTTATCTTGACTGCACGGATAGCCGAGTGGTATAGGTCACCACGTCAATTACCACTGTGTGCAACGAGTCGCGAGTTCGATCCCCGCGTAGAACAAGAGTTTGTGCGTTCCACAAATGCTTGTTCTGAGTTTGGATGTCTTTTTGCATGTGAATTGAATGTCTGTGAAGTTATCCCGTAAATCAAAATATGTATTAAATAATAATTTGACATTTATAACAAAAAAACACAACATTACGAACTTATTTTTTTTTCATTTTTATACAGTTGGCAGCCCTGGATAGTCGAATAGGTTACGCAATAGACTAAGAGCCAAAACGTATGTTGCTAGCACGCGTGTATTAATAATAAATTATACTGTTATTGTTTATATTGAATAGAGATAACACGACAATATTATGACTGAAATATTAAGTAACTATTGTTGGTAACAATTAAATCATCGCTTCGCCGCGTGGTAAAGAGAACTACCGAGCATTTCATTGAAAACATTTGTATTGAATGTTGGTCTAGCGGTTAGTGGCCCTGACTGCTATACCGGCGGTCGTGGGTTCGATCCCCACATTCCCCACCCAGGACAAATGTTTGTGTAATGAGCACGATTATTTTTTGTGTCTGGGTATAATTTATCTATAATATGTATGTGTTTAGAAATATGTGCGTTTATCAATTGTCTAGTACTCATAATACAAGTTTCGCTTAGTTTGAAACTAGATGGCGTTGATGAGTTGTGTTATTAAAAATAATAAGTAGTAAAACTATGTAGGTTTGCTTATTATAATAATATCTTGTTTCTATGCTCATAAGAGTTTAACAGTTCAAGTAATATATCTGTAGTTCATAGTTCATTGATGATAATTGTATTATTGTATGAATCATGTATGAGGTGCCATGCGTAATGTCTATTTTTGAAAAGCGGGACGCGTTATCGTATCGGATAATTATTACTTTTTTACTTTGAAATGCAAGTAAAAGTATAAAAAAAATATAACATTGATGTATCATCACATTAAAATGGGTAAAAATACAAGAAAGCGAATAAATAGAATACTATACATAAAGTTTTAATTCTGTTTTCATTAGACCTATTTTACTCCAACAACGATTAAGTAATTAATAATTTAAAAAGTAATAATTTTGATTCGTGCAAAATACTAGTAGCTCGCTTAACTTATAGCTTCTTCAGATAAAAACGCTTAAGATTTATTAACGTCGAATGTGTTCTTGACATTTTTCAATGCTAATAAAGTATCTTAAAGTAGGTATGCAATCTTTTCAAACCAAATCAAATCATATCAATCTTTATTGTGGATCATAGGTATATAATACGGTATTCTTTGGGACTAGTTTGACCATCAAATAGTCTCTCAAACGTAAAGAGTTTGTTGGAACCGTTTAAAGCCAGCTTGAAGCCCAGATTTTTTAAACCAAACTCAACAAAATAACAAATATTCCTCACATACAATATATAATTTTGACTGACAGTTTGGTTAATTCTTGTTGTGAATATGCACACCAGTGCCCTCATGTTAATGTCATCCATGTGCCGAAAGATCCTTATAGCCCTATTTTCAGGCAATGTTTTATTGCCTGAAAAAAGAGCATATTCACAACAAGAATCAACTAAACTGTTTGTCAAAAGTGATGCGTTACCTTACCTACATGACCGTATCAGTTCCGATTTCGGCCACGTTACATAAGATTCATATAGCATTATGCACCGGTCAAAAGGAGCATTTGATGATGTCATAAGGGCTCTTTCAATTTATTCGTTTCGTGTCGGACCGCTGCAGTGCCGAAGCGATGCGTTTGTCGTACAGCGCACGGCCGGTCGTTTGTTTTTTCGGAACGCTCGACAGCAGGAAGGCAACGTCGCAAGCCCCACATGTATGAAAACAAACGACCGGCCCTGCGCCGTACGACAAACGCACCGCTTCGGCACTGCAGCGGTCCGACACGAAACGCATAAATTGAAAAAGCCCTAAACTGTGAAGCTGTGATAGCCTGGTGGTAAGATATTCACCTTCAACCTAACTTCGGCAATCTTCGGATAAGTTCGGTTGATTTCGGCTCTACTTAATACTATCCCCTCACTCTCCCTCTTATAATACGCCTGTCATCGCTCAAATTCGTGACATATCTCAAAGTCACGTAGCGTTAGAAATGTCTTCAACTTTTTATACGCACTAAATTGAATAGCGGTTCACGGTGTTTAGTATTCATGATCAAGATTTTAAGAGAAATAGATGTTTGTTAAAATCTGTTGAATGACGTAAAATTTGAGGGATTTGATTGTTTGTAGGTCAATATAAAATAGACACGAAAGGACTTTGCGTAGCAGTGGGACACAAAATAAGTTCAAGCCATCAAAGTTAAAAAAAAAACGAATTCGAACACCCAAAAAGTTTATAAAATAAGTTTATAAACGCTTTTCATCACAGCTCTAGATTTTGGTTTTGCAAAATACATATAACCAGTGTCATTTACAGTCATGAAAGAGATTTATTGACACCATATATCAATATCAAAATCGGCTTTTGCATTCAAAAGTGATAATGAGACATTGTAACAAGTATTAGGAAGCAAAAGAGATAGAATAGAATACCCTGTAGAGGATGGCACAGATAAAGTAATATTATTGCGAATGGAGAAAAGAGGCGCCACTAGACCATGTAGGTATTGTGCTGTCAAGCTTCCACAGACGCAAACATATTACATTATGAGGTATTGTCAGACCCACTGGATCGGGAATGATTGAATAACCTAACTATACGGACAAACGTTCAACAGTCAAATTTGATGATGACATAAGTCAAGGAAAACTTTAACTCTAGTACTCTCCTTTTTTGGCATTAGTGTATAAATGAGGAATTATAATGTTATTGAATTATTGCAATTATATAACGCGATTGATCGTTAAATTTGTTTCCTCTTACCATGATTATTCTTATTTTATCTTATTTTTATTCAAAGTGTTTGCAGCTATCGGTGAACAGGGCTACGTATAATAAAATTTGAATAATGACACCTTTATGTAAACTCAAAATTAAATGACGCTAAATATCTTTTTGATGAGATCATCTTTAGACACATGGAAATCATGCCCCATACGCTTACATCCACAAAAGCCAACTTACAATCTTCGTCTCTCAATAAGATAGAAGAAAATTGTTAAATAACCTTACGTCAGACTCTCTAGCCAAATGAAATTTCTACAATGGTACCCATCGGTAACGTCTATAGAAAACGCTCAAATGTATGGAGATGACAGGTAATAGTCACGTGATTTAATTTCTATTGTGAACGAAATTTCATTTCTATAAATTTGGCCTGTGGTCTAGTGGTTACACCTTACTAAAAAATTGAGTTTCTGAATGAGTCCAAGAATTACATCATTGCTTGCTTTCTGACAAATTACTTGCACCCCGTAAATCTTGTTTAGTCAACTTGCACTAATGACGCAAAAGCATACGTTATTCAACTGTCTTGTCTGTTTTAAATTATGTTTAAAACAATGACCTCTTTCTAAGTCATTGCCAAGGACAAAAATATATTTGACTCTACAAGAATGTTTCTAACCTTTATTTTTACGCCTCTTGCACTAAGAAATTTAATCCTTGTATCGCGGCGTGTTTCACAGACATTCAACTGACATGCACAGAGACACCCAGACTCACAACAAGCATTTGTGGATCGCACAAATTCTTGTCGTACGCGGGGATCGAGCCCACGACATGTCGCGTACAGTGGTAATTAGCGTGGTGACCTATACCACTCGGCTATCCGTACAGTCACCAGACATAGTTTTCTTTCCTATACATTTTGATTGCTATCCTATTGCTAGGCTTTATTATTTGCGTGTCATTCACTGCAATTCTTTGGACAGCAATGATGAAGACAAATGGATACAAAATGCAAGTCATTCCGCGTGTTGAGTCGTTTATCGGAGAAATGGCTTCATTTCTTTACGCAACAAGTATTAGGCAATATATTGTAAACTAGCTGTTGCCCGCGACTTCGTACGCGCTAATGTCGGTTGTAGATGCAAAACCGCAGTCTAATTTGATATTAAGTTTACTAAGAACTGTGGAAGACTTTGAATAAGGCCTTTGCCCAGCTACGGGACACTATAGGCCAGAAAAAACACTAAAAATTTTCGAAGGTTGATATTGTATGCGTGCAAAATCCAATACATTACCACCAGAGAAATGTGAACGTTTGTGAGTTTGGATGTTTGTTACTCCTTCACGCTCAAACGGCTGAAGTATTTTTGATGAAATTTGGTAGGAAGTTAGCTAACCCCCTAGATTAACACATAGGCTACTTTAGAACCGACTGTGTCAGAGGAGGGTAATGTTTTTGCATCTATAACCGAAATTCGGACTACGGCTTCGCGGGTTACGGCTAATACTATATGCTATTCTCGTTCCATTGCATCACAACTCAAAGAGATAAATTCCTCAATTCCTATACCTATTTATCGACAGGCAGAACACACCATTCCTAACTTTGACCTAATATCAAAACCAGATCATAAAACAACCAGATAAACAATACAACTATTCAACACAGATCTTAAGATGAAGTATTTAGGTACATTTTCGCGTAACATTCATTTTCAGAACTGCAAATCTAATTTTGTATTGTGATTCAACGAGTGGGAAAACGAAATGACTCAATAATGTATGGAGTGAGATTTTTTGGCTATTTACAGATGTATATTGATGATCTTTCAGTGACTCACAAAGAGGAGTGGAAATAGAAAAGCTAAAACAAAATAAAAACTAGTAACTACTGAAGATTTAGTTTATAAAATAGACTTTATTACTTTCGTGATGTAATTAAACTAGAGTTTTTTTTCAGCTGTGGGACGCATATAGGCTTGTTTATTAGCATTTAACGGACGAACCATAGTATTTTAAGCTGTGATAGCCTAGTGGTAAGACCGTAGGACTGCCAAATCAAAGGTCTCGAGTTCAGTCCCCACGGGACGCACCGGCTTTTCGAATGTTGTGTGCGTTTTTTAGGAATAAATATCACAGCTTCCGTGTTTCGGCAGGCACGTAAAATGTGGGTCCTGCGCCTGATCTCTCTCCGGTCGTATCGGATTGCCGTCCCATCGGTCTATGAGAGCAAAGGAACAGAAAGTGCACCTGTGTTTGCGCACACGCTTGTGCACTATAATATGTCCTGCGTAGCTGGCTGGTGTCACAGTAACATTAGCCACCGTGGCTGAAATCGGTCAGGACATTATCATTTAACGGACGAATTTAAGTATATTAGGAATTGATCTGCAACCTTGTCTACACATATCCCTACTGTTTATCTCTAAACCACTACGAGATTTACTTAGAACTATAAATATTATTCACTAGCAGATGAAAATCTTGTTTTTTTCTACGTTTGTTGTTGTTTACTTCTAAACCGCTGAACCAATGTTGATAGAATTATATAAATAGCTTGACTGGCTACGGGCCACCATAGATTATGAGATAGCCAGATGATATGGATGTCTATGTAATCGAGAATTTGAAAAAATATAAAAATTGTATCGATGAATAAAATTTACCTATGTAACTGAATGAATATTGTTATGCCTGCAAAGGGCTATTAACACTGATAACGGAAAACAAATGTATTTATTACTACAAAATAAATTCATCATTTCTTTTCATCATTTCATTTCAATCATTTTTTTTACATTTTTTTCATCTTGTTTTAACCTTTTTTTATTTATTCTCAAGGTTTCTAGTTTTCCTAGCAACTTTTAATAGTTAATTATTTGTTTAAAACGAAATAATCATCAGCATTTAAGACGATTACAAAAAATACTAATGAAGTTTTAAGCCGTACACGACCTTGAAAAAAAATCTTAAAAACAAGATTTTTTTAAGTAATTTAAGCAAAAAAAATAAAACACGTTTACCGTTACTTCCTTACGATAAATATTAATGGAATGCAAGCGACGCTTCCTATTAAGTAATGTACCAAGGTCAGCTTGATTGAGTTGATATTTGATAATATATTCAAGAAAATACATAATACTATCAATGTTACCAATTCTACTAATATTATAAACGCGTAAGTTTTCAATTTTTAGACCGTGGGGCCCGAGTGCAAAGTCGCTTTTTAAGGCGAGTTGTTGACACTTCTCGGGACCCAAAGGCTGGTGTTTACCTCGCACAGAGGATAAGCATTGCCATCCAACGTGGTAATGCCGCCTGCCTTTTGGGCACACTCCCGGTCGGCAATGATGCGTACGAATTTTTTAAGTTATTGTATGTATAAATAAATATTCCACAACTTTCACACAACGTCATCTAGTTTAAAACTAAGCAGAGCTTGTATTATGAGTACTAGAAAACTGTTAAACATACTAATATACTTCTAAATACATACATGATATTAGATAAATTACACCTAGATATAGATTAATGATCGTGCTAATCACACAAACATTTGTCCTGGGTGGGAATCGAAGGACGATTTCTGGTATAGCAGTCAGGGCCATTAACTACTAGACCAACAGGCCAGTCAAACATTTTAATATGGTAGTAAATATATTAGTTTTATGGTATAAATTACTTAGAAAAAATAGTAAGTTAGAATATTAAGAATAGTTATAACGTAAACAGAATGTCAACTAAAAACTATTACAAAATTAGAATAAAATAATTACTTAATAACATTACGCACGCATCAATCATCGGCCAAATAAAAACTGTTGTCGTCACACGGCCTCAACACAAGGCCCAAATGTCATGACTTTATTATTGTTTGTACGTAACACTAATTGCTATGTACTGTAACAGTTATTTACAGATTTAATGCTTTAGCCTAGTAAATGTCCCAGCACACACTTGTAGCTTAGAATAACTACGAAGTGGATAATAGGTACATAATTGAAAATTCACAATTTCATATTGGCAATCATTCTTGTAAGACTTCAATTGAAATTTGAATGTTGTCATGTACGTAAAACATGTAACTAGCCCTAGATTTCGGGTATAAAGCTCCTAAAATAGCGTTCTCTTTTGAAAAAATTCCTCCGACAAATTTTGCCCTTTTTTGTTTCTGGTATTCTGATTTAGATTCCTACCAAGGTTTAAGGTTTGTTAGGTCCAGATCCTATAGGTATTTTAATGTAAATGGAATGTTTTCGATACCACTCGTAAAATGGCAAGTGATTCAATGCTAATTTAAGATTTGATGGTAACCTCGAAATATTTTGACCTGAAAATTCTCTCCAAAACAAAATATTGTGTTTAAAGGTTGGGCATAACTTCTTGCTTTAAGAAACCTCAATGTTTTGATGCTTACCTAAAGAAAAAAAGTGTCACAAGTATTATAAACTTACCTCTTCAACGGATCTCTTGGAGAACTCATTCATGGACACAATCCACTGCTGCACGAGCTCATTCACAATAACTAGATCATTATATAACCACGTCAATAGGTCGTTCACCCATTGCACACTCGGCGGGTCGGGGCCCGTGCACTTCGGTACTAGGACGCTCTGGTGCTTCTTCAGCGTCAGCTGTTCCGGCCCCGGGGACATACGCCCCAGCCTCCGCTTGTTCGGCGGCGTCGCGGGCACAAATCCCGTCGGCTTACTCGGCTTACTAAACGAGGCACTTTTAACTTTAGCACTAGTCGCCAACACACTGTCTGCACTGTTTATAATTTCGTTCGTTGTTTTCTTCGTTTCTTCTATTGGTTTCGCTTTCGAGTCCGCCTCGACTACTTTGTTCGCGAACCGCGAGTACGCCCATTTCGCGATGCCGAGGAGGACGATCGCGAAGAGGATCCATATGAAGATAAGCATGACTAGGTTGTCCATGGCTGTGTCCATGTAATCGAAGCTGCATATAAGATCGTCAACTGCTTCTGCCAGGTCGGCCATAGCTTTCCATGGTGCTGTCCACCAGAGCGCGGCGACCGACCCCGCCGCCTCTGACTCGGTAACTGATTGTGAGCTAGACATTTTTTTTCTATTTTTGAACGCACTATTTTGGGACGCAGCTCTGTCTCGCTATGTCTCTCTCGCTCTATTTTGGATGCGTTCAGATTTAGTATTAATATGAACACATTATCGTTCGTTCGTGTTTTTCGTGATTTCAATGTCTCCCCTCTGGGTTCATGTTTTCGAGACACTGGAACAAAGAAAAGGAAGTATTAAAGTCTATCAAAGTCATCTTTCATCTTAAAATAAATCAAAAAATTTGCATAAAGATGAATACATCATGTAGGAAGTATAATCAAATTATAATTTGACATGATTTAATTGCACGGATAACCTAGTGAGTCATCGCACCAATTAACACTGCGCGCGACATGCTGCTGGTTCGATACCTGCGTAGGACAAACACTAATGAATCCGCCGGCACCTCGCAACACTAGGAATAATTTCAGGGTACTTGTTAAAAATAAAACTATAACTAACTGTTCTTACCAACTTTAAAGTAGGTAAGTTTTGTATAAAGTGATATAGAGATTAGATACAAGAAATATACCCAAAACTAGTCTCAGCGATAACGTGCCTTTTTAAAACGAAATATAAATACATTCGATTCTGTTGTTTAAATGAAAATTAGCAGAAATTCGATAACTTCTTATAAAACTGCTTTTGGTTCTTAATCATCATTCATATCAGTCAATACCTAAAAACATCTCACAATTACCATCGATCTTTAAGATTCCATATTTCATGATAGACCTAACAGTTACCTAATCATAGTTAGTCGCCATCACTACGGATACCCTACATAACAAATGTAACAATGTCCCGAAACAATAGTCGATCGTCTATTGTCTTCAGGCGGTTGGTTATGTCTGTAGTTACAAACGATCTGTGACGGGCTGGTGAGGTCATGGTGAAGATTCATCTATGACTAGATTAAATCTTAAAGTAATATTAATGTCAGCACCGATTTCGGTGTTACTATGATACCAGCCGGCTAAGCCAGACATATAGTACACAAGCGTGTGCGCAAATACAGGTGCACTCTCTATTCCTTTACTCTCATACCCCGATGGGACGGCAATCCGACACGACTGGAGAGAGATCAGGCGCAGGACCCGTAGTTTTACATGCCGTCCGAAACACGGAAGCTATGGTATTTATATCTAAAACGAATACAACATCGTAAAAATCTGTGCGCTCTTGGTAGATTGAACTCGAGACCTTTGTTTTGGCAGTCTTGCGGTCATACCACAAGGCTATTCTAGTTTTTAAGCGTGGTGCCTCAATGAAAATTTCGGGTTGGGCTCAGAATTCCACACAGAACTGTTTTATAAAAAGAACCTCCTTTTGTTGAAAAATGGCGTAAGGCGTAAGCAACAAATACATACATTGATCTAATTGCTAAATGGTTTACACTAACCAAAACACGTTTGTTACTACTTCGGAAGTAATCTAATCACAATTAAACCGATTATCTGTCTGATACTTTAAGTAGTAACAAGGTTAAAATGATTACTGGATTCGCGAATACTGTATACTGGATTTTCTGTTTCTAGGTGTATAGGTATGTATGACGAATCGAAGACGTGACGAATCTCGTTTAAATCGAATTATAACAGTTGTGAAGGTGGTAATTAGATTTTGATTGTGCGCGAACTTTAGCAAAAAGGTTGGCTATGTTTGACTGGCCTGTTGGTCTAGTGGTTAGTGGCCCTGACTGCTGTACCGGAGGTCGTGGGTTCGATTCCCATCCAGGACAAATGTTTGAGTGAGCACTATCATATTTTGTTCTGTGTCTGGGTGTTTTTCTCTATAATATGTATGTATTTAGAAGTATAAAAGTATGTTTATCAGTTGTCTAGTAGGTACTCATAACACAAGTTACTCTCGTATACTCAATTTGAGACTAGATGGCGTTGTGGGAACGTTAAAGAATATTTTTAATTTTGATGTATGTCTGTATAGTCATAAATTTTAGACAGACTAGAGTGTCTAGTCGTGCAATTGAGTCACCGAGCGAGACACGACGACCTTATTACGTTATCACATCTATTTGACCCCGAATATAGCCAATTATATTATATGTGAGTACCAATTGTGATTGCTTAATTTTTCATTCGATTAACTAATTAACTACAGTTCAAATATCGGCGGTTTCCTTTTATTTGACAAATTGAAGTCTTAATATGATAACCTAATTTATGATAGACTAGTGGTGCACCGTGGTTTCTCCTGTGTAGATCTCGTTAACGTGAGAGTCATCATCATTCCCCTGCCCTTATCCCAATTATTATTATTTGGGGTCGGCGCAGCATGTCTTATCCATGCTGCTGAGGTTTTGACTGTATATTTTTACGGTTGGCGTCTGGCAGGCGGCCGGGCCTGCCTGACGCCAACCCTCCTTGGGAATGCTGTTGCTGGTGGTTTACTCCCCACCAGGAGGTTGACCCGAGGTGCTAGGTGGTATGCACCGGGTCGTAGTATACCTTAGTCGCTTCTTACGACACTCATTGGTGGATATGGGTCAGCCCTATTCACACCGGGAACTGCACGGCAACTCTTTAACGTGAGAGTACAGGGATGAATTTTAGATGAAGGTTTTCAATTCGTCGTCATCTTAAAAGGTTAGCATATAAAATAGAAAAAATCCTCGTAAAATTACATGATATGTATGTTTAAAAATTAAGTTACAATCCCAACGCCTACACTTTTAAGTGTACATTATCAGCACTTGAATTAGGTCATTCGCTTGTGTCATATTTATGACCGTCTGTGACTAAGTCGCTAGACATTCCTGTCATTCAAGTGAGTATTAAGTATGCAAGTGAATGATGATGTCATTATCAGTTAGTTAAATTTAAAAATATTGATTGTTTTTTTTGGAATAAAATTCAGCTCAGCAGTAGTTTAATCATTTATCACTGTGATGGCCTTGCGGTTCTACGTATGGATTTGTATGCACGTAGTGCAGGTTCGATCCCTAGCGCAGGCAAGTACCAATACGACTTTTTCAAAGTTATATGTACTTTCTTAATCATTCTAAGACACTACTGACAAACGACGAAGGAAAACATCATGAGAAAACCTGGATTCTAAATATTGGAATCTGAAATCACCAATCCGCAGTGAGCTAGCGTGGTGATCAATGCTCAAACCTTCCCTTAAAGGGAAGAAGCCTATGCCCAGCAGTAGGACGTGTATAGGCTAGTTTATAATTATTATTCAGTTACAATTGAGACATGAAACTTTCTTTAAAATGTACCATAACAACACAATTATATAATCAAATCAACGTAACTCATTAATTCAAAGGAATTTACTTTGAAATAGAAACGGCGTGTTAAAGTAAAAATAATTACTACTAACAAGCGTTACTCAGTGTTTCAATTTTAATGGTACGCCATAACAAAGTACAATTATAAAGAACTACTGCGAAAACAAAGAAACTATGAAACAACCATGTTTTGTTTAAAGGAATTTAGAAATATTTATATTACCTAGCATTTTACTCACATACTTAAAGTTATTTCATATAAATCTAACTAAGCACTAGACGTTGCCTGCACATAAAAACTATGCTAATTCGTCAATTTTACGTAAATTAATAATTGCATTGCTAATGTTTTATATTGAATTCTGAGCCTAGTAAAAAAAACCTAAGTTAATGAAATTTGTTAAGTATCCGTATCCAAATGTACATCAAAATTGAGCCACACATTTTGCAGTAAAACCGCGGGCAAACACTAGTATATGTACTTACCTATATCATATAGAGAAACAACATCTTTTCGAATTTACTATATTAGACCTTTTAACTATTGTTTTACTTTTATAATTTGTCACAATTTACCAAAAAGCAGCCAAAATATTAATTGCCAAGTAGACTCTATTCCCATAGCAATATATTACGTCACTTGCTATTCGAATACTTAATACGGAGCATTGGTCGACCTCTGTGACATCATACCGAGGTCGATACGCGAGTAACAGAATTTGTAATCTATGCACACTGAATTTTAATTAAATTTTGTCTGTTAAGTGTATAAGACTGCACGGATAGCCGAATGGTATAGGTCACCAAGCCAATTACTTCAGCGCGACGTGTCGCGGGCTCGATCGCGGGACAATAATTGCTATCCACAGATGCTTGTTCTGAGTCTGGGTGTTTTTGTGTAAGTGAATTAAATGCCTGGGAAACCCTTGTGATATAAGGACTGTTAGTACGGGTGAAGTTTAAAAAGAAAGAGTTTGTAAAGACCGTTGAAGTTGTGAAAGCGAGATGGCTCCCATTTTACTTGGGGTCGGGGCAACACGATTTTTTCTTCCATTCTCCTCTATCAGACGTCACACTATCATTTACTCCTTTTTCATTCATATCGTTCCTAATAAATGAATAAATATTTTTATTGTATTATTCCTATTTAATTGTAATACCCGCAGCGGTTTCTAAGTATTTTAAATATTATCCACGATTTTTTTTATAAATCTCAATTTTAGTAGCCATATTTAGCATGAATTTGAGCTACATAAACATGCATTTGAGATTACAATACTACACCATTGCACACAATACCTAAATTGAAAACAAAATGACGTAATAGCTATGAAGGTCAGATATAAATAAACTTTAGTTACATCTGTATTTAGCGTGGATTCAGTAATTAATGCTGATAATGTGTTTTGTTCGGGATATAATTAGGTTGGTTGTGTGATAGGGGAATGTAGATTGAATACACTATACTAATACTAATACTAGGTACTCAATAAGACAGAATGTTGCTCGGGACTTCGTAAATATTAGTCTAGAAATACTTCCGCGAAATAAAAAGATTTGTCCAAAAAAAGAATTCGGGGTTAAAAATAGATGTTGACTGATTTTCAGACCAACCCGATATGCACACAAAATTTCACAAAACAAGAGCATATTTTCTTTTTCCTAGCCTATAGTGTCCCACTGCTGGGCAAAGGCCTCCCCCAAGTCCTTCCACGATTCTCCATCTTGTGCCGCTTCGAACAAGTCCTCGCGGTGTACGTTATTCATCCCGTAGCATATATGTCTAAATGTTTTAGTTAGTAATTTATGAAAAGTTTGCATTTACTTTTCATAGAGTAGTGGCATTAGCAACTAGACCAACAGGCCTGTCTGATAAGAATTTTAGTATCGCCTTTTTACGAGAACCTTTTTCCTATCCAAGTAGAAGTCGGTTTCCAATCTGAGCAGATATAGCTAAATAATTATAAACAATAGAATTCTAATACAAAGGATAAAAGTACAACCGATGAAGGATCATGAATCAGTATCACGGCTTGGAAAAGCTTATCCGCTGTGCAAACAATCTGTTGATAAGAATTAATGGCTTGATAACAGTAGTCTGAAATGTTTGAACACTATGTCTTTATCTTGGCACCTATACAACGTATAGATGGAACCTTGTCATCATCCTTTTTTTTTGTCTGACTTCAACCCACACCGAGGGCTCAGCGTAGGGATATGTCGGACTCTCACCGAATAAAAACACCCCGGGCCCCTTCTACTGCTCAAGCCAGAGTCACGGGATCGCTCGCGCATGCTCAGCGTGACTCTAGCTTAGCTGGCCTTTTTTTTTCGTGGGAAATTATCAGATGACCCCGCCTGCTGTAGGCGTAGCGGGAGGGATCGTCAGACTCTTACTGACTAAAACCCACTATATTCCTCCTGGAGCCCTTTGAGTGCCGGGCGAGCGGTAAATCTCACGAACGTCCCGCAGCCCCGGCAGGAGCTTATCTGGCCTCAGTCCTGAAAGACTCTTTCTCAAAGGAAACCCGTCATATTCTACTAATATCATAAACGCGAAAATTTGTAAGTATGTAAGGATGGATGTTTGTTAACCTTTCATGCTCAAACGGCTGGCGAATTTTGGTAAATTTTGGAAAAAAATAAATAGTATTATTGTTTATGTTCGTTTATGCACGTACTAGAGTGACGATCAATAATTATCATAGGTATGTAAAAGTAATTCTTTGAAAGAAATATACTTAACCGATAGCTTTCTTGGAAAATTATTCATTTCCGACATTCCATTCACACTTGCACCGAAAATATTATTAATTAAATGTGGCCAAAAGTCGCTGTATACTAAAGTATCAAAAATTATATTAATTTTATGCCTGCATGAATTTCAAACCGCAACCTTGTAAACGAATATTATCTCGAAAACCGCTGGTGGACCACAATATTTGACATTTATTAATTAAAACGACTTCAACAATATGGCATAATAATATATTTCAAATTTATTGCATCTTGACCTATGTTTTATGAATATAAATCTTAATAATGAATCCTATAAGCAGCTATATCGTTAAATACAGCACCTAATAAAAAAGTAAAGTTTTGAAAAAATGGAAGAATAGGGGAAAGGCCTAAAACTGTGGCATCTAACTTAGACTAGAACAAAAGTACAGTTTTTAGCCAGTTCTTTCTCTAAAGTAACTATCTGGGATCTTAGAGCTAACTTTGAAACTTTCTTAAACCATTAAAGGTATGTCACGCGTCGCGTCAAACTGAAAAAGTCATAAAAAAATATTTTTTTAAAAGCAAACTTATGTTTAGGTACCTAACAGTTAACTGTTGTTTATGAAGAAAATCATAAGGACCTTTAACATTCTTTTCTACATCTTCAATACGCAATTCTTAAAAAAAAACTTTCCAAAATAGGAAAACCCATCACATCACAAACACTAAAATAAATAAATAAAAAAACCTCACCTATTTCGATTGTCTGTCGACAAATTAAGTAAGTTCTACATAAACAAGCACAGATTAAAAATATACATAACACATGTCTGCACGAGAGCGCATGCGCGGGGAGACTGACTCAGGCATTACTAACCTTAAACTATCAAAAGTTAGATCAGTGAATAATAAAGACTACTTAATAATGGCCTTCTTTTAAAATAAAGATGCTTTTTGAAGGCCATGTTGTGATCGTCGCGAAAGTTAAACTGAGATGGGATACGTTACGAAGAACTGTTTTTTTTTTTGTTTTCAGGGGGTGAAACGCTAATGACTTCAACCCACGCCGAGGCGAGGGCACAGTGTGACTATATGTCGGACTCCCACCGACTAAAAACACCCCGGGCACCTTCTACTATCTAAGCCAGAGTCACAGGATCGCTCGCGCATGCTCTGCGTTACTCTGGCTAGTTACGTAGTAGTTAGACTTCGCACAAATGGCCACCGACCACTTCCACTGGTGGCCAGCGAAAGCCACAATAACGTTCTTTACACAAACTTTTATATGGCAGACAATTGTGTAACGAGTGGCAGCCGTCAGCTTCAAGTGTCCGGCGCATCTATTAGACTACAAAAATCATGCGACCAAAATGTACCCAGTCTACTTGTACTTTCGAATTCTAAGCTGCACTCAGTTGAACAGCTTATAAGTGACGGCATAATGCTGAACCTTATTATTTTATGCTCTTATATCGTTCTAGATAGGTCACCTAGTGGTTCAAATGACCCATAACTTTTTCAACATAGGCTAGTAGTCTATATACAAAATATATGAAAGCCAGCTGTTGCCCGCAAATTCGCCCGCGCGAATGTCGGTTATAGCCGTAAAACATTACCCACTTCTGATCTTTACTGAAATTACACAATTATTTGCTATCGAACGCGATTATTGTAACTATCGTTATATTTTAGTCAATATACAAAAACAATCATATACTAAAACCTTTCTCGAAAACCACTCTATACATTGATGAAAACAGCATGAAAATTGGTGCAGTAGTTTTTGAGTTTATCGCGGACAGACATACACAGTGGAGGACTTTGTTTTATAATATGTAGTGAATGTAGTGGTATATCAATATATGTAGAACCCGTGCGAAGCCGGGACAAGTCGTTAGTCAAGGAATACATTCACACCAAAAATAGGATACGGTAATTAACGGTAATCATAGCATTGTACTTACAACTACTTAAATTAAAACCTGATCAAAACCAACACCTTTAGGGAAGCCAATACTTAGCATGTATGAGATGTATGATCTCATACATCATAAATCTGAGTAACACAAACTTAATGAATTAAATACAGTTAGCGTTTCGATAATACTCGCGACCTTGGACTACATGCGTGTGATGTAATCAACATTAAAACAATGTGTGATTGTGTTTCCCATAATTGTTCATGAAAACGAGGTTATGGTTATGATGAATATGGTTTTAAAGTGATTAGTGCTTGATTCTTCAGAGTATAAACGGATTAATCTTAAAAAAAATACTATATACTTCAATATTCAAATAAAAGTTTAATTGTTACGCTAAGATTGGTTATCCTACTTAATATTATAAACGCGAAAGTTTATGAGTATGGATGGATGTTTGTTACTTGATCTTTCATGCTCAAACGATTAAAGCAAAATTGATAAAACTTGTCATAGATTTTACTAACACCTTGGATTAACACATAGGTACCTAATTAAGAATCTAGCTGTTGCTTGCGACTTCGCCAGCGTAAACTTCGATTAGCTAAAAAGTAGACTGTATCTGACTGTCTGACTGTAGTAGTTAACACCATACCAAATTTCATTCAAAACGGTCCAGCCGTTTAGTTAAAGAGGTAAGTAATAAACATACACACACTTTGTAATTTTAGTGTGATGGAAAGGAACCCTTCGTGTACGAGTCCAAAACGCGTATCCATAACAAATAATTGAATAAATACGGTAGCCCGAATTCTACAGGTATTCACAGTGAATGGACGATTATATTTCGCTAAATCATCTTGCCACGGGGAGCGCAACCGGTTCCTAAGCTTACAAACGTTATGCTGATGTCAGCTGTCAACAAAAGCACCCGCCATTTTTATTCAGGGTCAGACCAAGATGGCCGAACGATGACCGTTAGTGCTTATAAAATAAAAATACAATTTAATGTTTGTCCGTGACATTTTGAAATTTATTAACTACAATATAAAGGTGTTATTGCTTTGTCCGTCTGTTACACTTTCACGACTTTGAACATTAGGCAATTTTTACACTTACAAACTACAATATAAATGTGCCATTACTTTGTCCGTATGTTACATTTTCACAGCTTTAAACCTTAAGAAATTTTGATGGAATTACGTAAAGGGATAGCTTGACTTTGATATGGAAATCAGTAATAATTTTGCCGCGGTATCTACGATCCAGAAAGGTGAAACCACGAAAAAAGCTATTATTTATTGATAGTAATTCTTAAAACAATAATTGTTATTGTATTCTTTGTCTCGGAGATCCATGTATAACATTTTAAACTTAAAGAAACCACGGGAAAAGGTGTCATGACATAATGTATTTCATTTGTAATTCTTAAAACAATTATTTAATCTTTGCTTGTCGGGGAATATCACCCAACCGATGCATAATATTTTATGCTTAAAGCTAGCCCCAGATAAAATAAGTACACAGACAAAAAGCAACATGTTTTTGCAAAAGTGCATCGAACTCAATTCCACGATTCTGAACTCAAGTTTCATAAAAGCATGGAAGAAAAGACTACAATATTTTACTACTTGGCATCGCACCATCCGAGATCTGCCAAGAACCTTTTAGCTGTACTCCCAATCTGCCTAATTTCCTTTCTGAAGTTTGCTTGTAGTATAAAAAATCCGGCCAAGTGCGAGTCGGACTAACGCATGAAGGGTTCCATACTAACATCTATAATGGAAAATCAC
Organism: Chrysodeixis includens; assembly: GCA_941860345.1. Classification (NCBI taxonomy): domain Eukaryota; kingdom Metazoa; phylum Arthropoda; class Insecta; order Lepidoptera; family Noctuidae; genus Chrysodeixis; species Chrysodeixis includens. The sequence continues at coordinate 2,368,571 of OW796116.1, read as the reverse complement.
GTTTGATGTAGGTACACTAATCAAATATTCAAGTTTCTAGCTGTTTATTAAGATCGAGTAAAAATTGCTTAAAAATTACGTTTATTGTAAGGGCACCCTTAATATTTATTTTTTATTATTTATAGTATTTGTTGTTATAGCGGCAACGGAAAAACATCATTTGTGAAAATGTCAGCTTTCTAGATATCACGGTTTATGAGATACAGCCTGGAGACAGACAGATAGCGGAGGCTTAGTAATAGGGTCCCGTTTTACCCTTTGGGTACGAAACCCTAAAAAAGAGGGGTTCTTTAAGAGGGCCAAAGAGTTCTCAAACGTTCCTTAAGAATATCGTCTTGTAAACAATTTTTTAAGAGTTTATTAGTCTTAAAATCTAAAGTGCCTTTAGCCCTGGCCTTGTTCTATGTATGGATGTGTACGCATGATTTAGAGGTTCAATCCTAAGTCCAGTTTAGGTAAAGAACCAATGCGATATTTTCGAAGTTATGTACCTAATACGTATTTTCTTTATTATTCTAAGACACCACTGTCAAACGGTGGAGGACACATCGTGAGAAAACCTAGATCCCTAAATTTGGAATCTGAAATCGCCAATTCGCAGTGAGCTAGCGTGGTGATCAATGTTCATATTTGCAATTTGCATTATATATGGGAAGAGGCCTGTGCCCAGCTGTGGGATACCTATAGGCTAGTATGTTTATTTAATTGTCATAATTGTTAATATTTAGTAGGTATACAATATACAATAGTAGGGAAAACAATATATCAACAATATTTTCTATTAAAACACCTATTTTTCCATTTCCCAATCCCATGTGAACATTCTCATACCTCTATTATATGTTTACTGTTATCTATTATAAATATACAAGTTGTTGAAGGGTTTGAAAACATTTGAATGACGTCACTTGCCTACCTACCCGTAAGAATTACGTCATAGATTAATTAATGAGTCTTGAGTAAGTATGCAAACCTTTTTGCAGAGTTGGTCATGTAATGAAATAGGCATTATGAATATAGTGCTACAAGGATCTTTAGCTGAAATCAGTACTAATCGTAGGAAATCATCAAATGACCCCGCCAGCTGTGGGTGGAGCGGGAGAGAGTGTCAGACTTTTACTGACTAAAACCCACTATGTTCCTCCTGGAGCCCTTTGGGTGCTAGGTAACGGTAACTCTTTCGAACATCCCGCAACCCTAGCAGATCGGAATAATGCCTTCATATATGAAAAGCCATCATTTTTAATAGACAGTTGAGTTGATGCTTGTTGCGACTATACACACCAAAAACCTTCCTGTTAATGTCATCTAGATGCTTAAAGTCTCTTGTATTTCTATAACATGGTGAGCAAATCTTTGACATCTTGTACAACAAGTTTTATCTTCGTGATAGGCAAAGTCACGAACAAAAACATGTATACACGACCAAACAGTTGCAGTAGATTTCTTATGTGAAGTTTCTAAAGCTGTTATGGAATATTCCTCATATTGCAAACTAAACATAAAATTATTAAATTGAAAGAAAATTTCACAATTTCATGCATCATTTGACTAGTACTTAAACTTCAATAGTTTAATCGTGTTTACATGTTTTTGCTCGTGACTGTACCTGTTTTTAGTAGTTTACAATGTATAGGCTAAAATATTTAGACATTTAATTAATACAAAAAAAAACAACATATAATTTAATAAAACATTAAAACTTGTTGAAATAATGTAGCATAACAAGTTTTTACAACAACAGAATCACATAATAAGATTCCGAGGTAACATACAAAAAAGTACTCATTACAGACAAAAAATATATTTAAACTCCATGGTCATAGGCATAAAAGCTTTACCTTTGCCGAAAAAAAAGAAAAAAGCGTGCTCCAAAGCGCGGTTACGTAATTATGGCATCATGGCGGCCGATGACGTCACAAAATGGCGGGTCAGTAACCTATAATATTGAGTCTAATAGATTGATTTTTCTGTCTTCATATTAATATTTCATTAGAAAATAAGTTACATAGAGTAGTGTTGACAAAAGCAGCAAAGTTGATTATTTATTTATTTTATCGATTCCCTCGAATATTAACAAGAATACTTTATTAAAGAAGCCTGAAATAACGTTTTTCGTAGTTATCGTCGGGTACCATGTAGGTAATGATAGCTAAAGTCATGTAAAGTTCCCCAATAAATATGATAAACTACAAAACTATTTGAAATTCAAAGTCCAAAACTTTTCGAAGATTTGCTTTTTCGATATTTCTTCCCAAGGTAAGTAGTATAACCGAAATGGGAACTCTAGGGAGCTCGAAAATAAATAAGAGTGATGATAAATCTAACTTAAAAAACACATAACTTGATTTAATTTCATGTATTACTTGGAAAAATACTCTTTAACCTACGTTAGTTTAACTCGAATTTCTTCAAAAACATGGTTAATCTTTAATATTTGGCTCTATCGATTTCCTTCTACTAAAACCTTATTACGTCATACCTCATTATAGAAGTCTGTTTTAACAGTTCATTTGAATAATATTAAAGGTAGAAATGTTCCTCCCCCCTGGATACGGTTCCCCTCTTAGTAACCAAAACCCAAACAATTTACTTATATTATATGTATTGACGTCATCCTTGTAATAAATTGTACAACAAAGGAATTAATATTTTAGGTGGTGCTTTAGTTATTACTTAATAACTTCGAAAAAGCAAAAAGAATGAGAATCTGAGAGGTACCTACGTCCAGATTACGGCACGAACTACAAAAATACGTGACACTGTGAATAACATTTTATTTAGGCATATTAGACATAAGAAACAACCCTAAAAGAATAAACATATATCTACGTGGGAATAATTCTACTTGCTGGTTTGGCACTGACTTCAATCAGTATCTAGCTGATATGATAAAGTCAGTTTTTGTTAAGCTTAATTATTACAACATGGAACTAGAAGTTCTAGTATAGAAAATATAAGAGCATGATTCGTAATGCTTGCTCTCTGTTTATCTATAATATCAGACTAATTTAAAGAAAATTGCAAACCGTTATTTTTTCAAAGTAAGACAAAGGGCAATAATACACCTGACTATTTCAATCAATGTATAACGTATCAAAGTGATTTCTTATCAGCTTTAGTAGCGTAAGTAGTGCGCTATAAAATGAGTCGTAGAGGTCAAATCGGCAGTTGTTTCATGTCACATACGGCATTTAGCTGAAATCAGAAGCTGTGATAGCCTAGTGGTAAGACTATAAGACTGCCAAGTCAAAGGTCTCAAGTTCGATCCCCACGGAGCGCACCGACTTTTCGAATGTTGTCTGTGGTTTAGAAATAAATTATATCACAGCTTCCGTGTTTCGGAAGGCACGTAAAAATGTGGGTCCTGCGCCTGATCTTTCTCCGGTCGTGTCGGATTGCCGTCCCATCGGGCTATGAGAGTAGAGGAACAGAGAGTGCACCTGTGTTTGCACACACGCTTGTACACTATAGTATATCCTGCGTAGCTGGTTGGTGTTATAGTAACACTAACCGTTGTGGCCGAAATCGGTCAGGAGACTTAATTATACATATTGCTAGCTAAAATTTGTAAGACTGTAAGGCTAAATTTTAAACATAGTTTATAATATTCTTAATTCATGAAATTTAATACTGCTTTTTTTAAGACCAGGCGTAAGTTTGAGAAAACCTGAGGGCCATACAAACAGCGTGTATAAAATACATAAGGAAGTAATCACAATGTATGTCATGTCATACATTTGCTAATAACCGTGACCCAAAGCAAATAAGTAGGTAAAGTACACTATAATTATATGTTTACGTTACGTTCAGACAACATTTTATCTAAACTGTGATGTTTTCCGTGTAAAGGATAATGTTGCAGTGTATACGTTCAAAGTAAATGTCATTGGCTGAATAGCGTGTTGCATTTGCATTGATATATTTTAATAAGCGTTAACGTTGATAGTGTACTGAAATGTATTAAAGTGACTAGCCTGTGATAGACTTGTAAATGTTAAAATGTCATTTTCATACATTTGACATTTCGCAACTTTGTCGATGAAAAGTAGATAGATCTTAGTTATATTTTATAGAGAATGTGCTGCGGGGCCCGATACGGATAACATTTGTGTCATTACATTCAATTATGAGTTAGGGCTACACAGGGAGTTTATAAATTTGCGAAATTAGCTATGTTCTCACAAACATGTAGCCAGTTCGGTCATGCATTGTAGAAAAGAAGATTTTTTTATTTGTAGACTAAGTTAATAGGTTAATCGACATTGAGACACAATCAAATCTATATCGCTAATATAATCAATTCTTTATTAGCGTTCTATATGTTATACAGGTGGAACATTTTATAGTCTAGAATCAATATAGGCGCAGTTTAAAGAAGTTGGAGAGTTTAGAAGTTTCTTATTACTAGATTAATAATAATTATATTTAAACACATTAGTGTACTATTAACAGATCAGTATATAAAATATGTTCACTAACAAAATAGTAGTTTCATAAAATCCCGCTCATTCGTGTTGACGTGTATATGACAACACCCTCTATCACCATGATGAGGGTAGGTCCGTCCCTTTGAATTATTAATATGGCGACCAATATTTATTGTTCGAAATGGACAATAAATTACCATAGGGTTACCGCAATAATGTAAATCAATAAGTTAAGTAGCGCAATTAATTCCTGAGTAATGAATTTTGACTGGCCTGTTGGACTAGTGGTTTGTGACCCTGACTGCTGTACCGGAGGTCGTGGGTTCGATCCCCACCCAGGACAAATGTTTGAGTGATGAGCACGGTCATTTGTTTTGTGTCTGGGTGTAATTTATCTATAGTATACATATATGTTTTTAGAATTATATAAGTATGTTTATCAGTTGTCTAGTACTCATAACACAAGCTACTAAGTATGCTTAACTTAAGACTAGATAGCGTTGTGTGAATGTTGAAGAATATTTATTTATAAATAAACTAGCCTATATGTATACGTCCCACTGCTGGGCACAGGCCTCTTCCAATATAGGGAAGGTTTGAGTATTGATCACCATGCTTGCTCACTGCGGATTGGCGATTTCAGATTCCAATATTTGGAATCCAGGTTTCCTCACGATGAATATTTATTTATTAATTTATAATAAGTCACCATAGACTGGTGTAGTCAAAATCGAGACAAGTGATTGTTACAGGGTCAAAAAAACTAGAATTTCTGGTTAGGTAATAACCTTTTGATACTTGTAAAGTCTGTACGTAACCTCCACTTTTGGATCAAGGATAAGCGTCATACATATTTTTGGACATTTTTAATACTATACTTGTATAATAATTAATTGTACATTGTACAGGTAATAATGGGTCGTGTTGCTAATGGTTGTTTTATTATATTACTTTATATGATTATGTAAGTAATGGGTTTGGTTTTGGTGGATTTTAAGTAAATTGAAATTTGGTCATGTTATGGTACCTATCGTAGTGTGGTTTAAGTACTAAATGTTTGAAGTGGGAAAATGTATCCGGGATATGACATAAAAAATGCAATCAAATAAAATATCATCCGTATAGTGACACGGGAATACAAACGACCAATAAAATTGATGATTTGATTTCAAAATGTCAGGCTTAGTAAAGTAGGCAGATAAAATGGAAATAGTAAAATACCATACAAGAATAAGTAGTTTTATTTCCTAATCTGTCTAACATTCGCGTATTCGTGAAGAGAATCACTTACTCAGCTAGTTGTTACCCGCGACTTCGCCCGCGTGAATATCAGTTTTAACTACAAAACATTAACCATCTTTTTTGCAGTCGGTTAATCCAGGGTACCAGCTAACTCCATACCAAATTTCATCAAATGCAGTCGTTTGAGAGTGAAAGAGTCACAAACATCCACCCATCCACTCACAAAGTTTCGCGTCTATAATATTAGAAGGATAGGTCATCATCAATGAGTAGGTATAGGTATGCCACATACCTAATAATAGTAAAAATATTTCAAGGTTAAAACAACTTGTTTCGAGCATGTTTCCGATAAAAACTGTCGTTAAATTAATCTATGGAAATGTACGTACAGTCGGCCAAAAGACATTTGTTCCAAGCCATTTTAAAATGAACTTTAGAAATACAGCTGTTTGTGTGATAAGATTTGCTGAAATTATGTTCTTAACTATAAGAAGTAGACTATGTAAAGTTTACTGTTTATCTACTTAATTTCAATGTTAAAGAATAACGATTATCTGTTGGTTTTTGTGCGATTTGTAACACCTTATTAAATAAATAATTTACGAGCGTAAATAACACTGCTTATAAGTACAGAAAACAAAGATCTTTTAGATTTTATGATCAGTTTTTAGCTTATTCATATAATCTCTTATTTTTGCTTTTTATAGTCTGTTCAAAAAAGGTTTTTTTGCAGTTTTCTTTCATCTCTTATTTGTTGTATCCGTCTCTAATGTTTTGTCAGCCATATTTCTAGATTTTTGCTGTGGTATTGCTGAAGTTAAGTTTTAAGACGGTAGTAGTGCGACAAAGGTATCATTACATTAGAAACCTCAAAAATAACAGTATTTCTCCACCATTTAACGGAAGTTATTATACATATAAACCTACCTCTTGTACCATTCTATCTATTAAAAAAACACCATTAAAATCCGTTACGTCGTTCTAAAGATTCAAGCGGTCGAAGGGACAAGAGGACAGAAAAAGCGACTTTTTATACTATGTAGTGAATGTGATTTTTGCCTCTGAAAACCCATAGATATATTTATCACTTACTCTGTCTGCACATAACCACACAACAATAAAAACATTCATACACATTAATATTCATGATTGCGTCAAATTCCGTGTCCTTCTAACTAAACCTTAATCCATCAAATATATTGAAACATCCACTTAATCAAATTAAGTAGGTAATACGCATTAAAACTTGGAAAATTCAGTTTGTTTTGATTAATTGTACATTACGCATTATGTACCAAATGTACATTGTATGTTACATTATGTAATGTACAAGTTTTTTAAACGTTACGCGTAGGTAAGCACACGTAAGTTATTCGTGAAACAATGCGACTATGTAGTATGTAGGTGCGCATTCGTTTAGGTAAATACAGAAATTCTTTAGGTACTATTTTTCTTCTACTACTACTACTATTATTATATCTGATAAATACTATTATTATTAAAGTGAAAGTAATTTTGTGTGTCTTTTAATACACTAAAAAAGTACCTACTGAAAGGCTACTTTTGAGATTCAAACAGGCGATACCGCAGGTCAAAATTAGTCGTAATTATTTATTATCTTGTGTGAAATCGGCAACGTATTATGTATCTAGTAAAAGTAAAGCGATAAGAAAATTATGAATCAGAGTGACGTTATTTTCCACTACAAAGGATCCTGATAAAAAAACATAATATAATTCTGAATTCTAATATCAATCAATAAGAAACTTTTAACACCTGGTTTCTCAAACGCTGATCAACACAAAAATTGGTTAATCGTCAGTCAAATCTCATGTCAAGCTCTGTGATTGGTTGTACGTTTTATGGTCAACCAATCACAGTCGTGATCAGTCGATTTGACAGAAGATTCAATTGATCAGCCTTCCAGAAACCGGGGTGAGTTCAGAAACCTTATAGTGCGGTCCAGTGATAAGATTACCATCACCAATCTATTTCTAGTGTGCGGTCAGCGCGGCTTAACCTCAGACACCTAAATGTTTATCTCGCTTCAAGGCCAACAGTTTATCTTATATCTGATCTTTCAGATAAAAAACATATGTTACAGATATTTATTGGCATATGTGTTTATTTATAATATGTAATATTGTTCTTTAAACATATTTAAAAGGCTTTTGTATATTGTTATGGTACATGATATTTTATACTTAGTTGAAAAAAATACGTCTCGGCAATGTTACGGATATTTAAACCTCTTTTTTCAGCAAAAAAAAAGTAAACTGAACGGATATTATATTATGAGATATTATGCTTACAAAAAAAAGGAAAATCCTTTACAGAATTTAAAGAAAAAATCATGTAATTTTAAATTATTTTAGAAATACGAGTAGTTCTGGGGTTTCATTTATAGACGTTTTTAATTTTTTATTTATTAAATAAATTAGTAAGTATCTAAATGGTATCGCTTATTAGCACTATACCTATATTTAAAAAATATTTTCATAATTATTGAATAACAATGCTATGCAAATTACCGTGGGAATATAAAGAGGAACACGTTATAAGTCATAATATTAAAATATACAAATAATTCTTTAAAACACGAAGGTAACTGTCGGTCTATCTATTATGCTTCAACGGATAAAATACTAAACCGCTTTTGATGAAACTTAGTACGCTTAGATGCCGAAAAGTAAGGCTATATTTTACCGCGATAGTAGCCTTTCATAGCCGACAACCAAACGGTTTAAGTTTTGAGAAAATACTAGATTAAAATTATTATATTCAACTATTAAATCTCTACACTACTAAAATAAGAATAAGTAACTTTTCAAGTACGTTTTTCAAGTTAACCATTTACGTGACGAATTGTAAGAAATCTGAAGTTATTGAAACAAATATTTCCAAACAATATTCGTAACTTTTTAAGTAGCAGGTTTCAAATAAGATTTTCTTTTTTTTTCTTTTTACTTGTTAGTTTCCAAGGTTATCGATAAGATTCATGAAACTATTGTCCTCTCAAATTTCAGAAACAAACCTATTCATTGATTCGAGATTATGAAAGCTACACAATAGATGACACTCGATGAATATTAATGACAAACGTAAATCTTACCTCATTTTAATTCCAAAATCAAGTCCATTACAATAGCAAAAGCGATGTTTTCAGTCAACCACAAAATGACAGTTTAACATACAATATAAATGAAACCACGAGAACACGCGAAACGTAAACGGTTTACTGATGTGACATCGTATTATTTGTCACGTTTTCCGTTAAAAAACATCAAAATAACACTCTGAACACACTTGCGAGAAATCGATAAAAAAACGCGCGCTCACGTCCTTTCTCCACCGATGCCGGTGCCGCACTGGCTCGACTCACTGACAGGAGTCGCAAACACGCTAAGTTACAAAATGGCGTGCTTATTTGAGTTTGCGCAATGAGTGTTTATCCACATAAGTGCTGTCATAGTTTACACAATAACATTTTAATGCGATTAAAATGTACCTTAATCTTGTTATCTAAAATCTTTACACGTCGCAGACAGCCAATAGACGGTTTGTCAAAGCTTCGCAGAGGGTGCGAGAAAAATCAATATTTACATGGGGTTTTCTAAGTCGGCTGCGGTATAAAGGTCAATGAACTCTAAGTGAAAAATATTGCGGTGTTTTGCGAGTAAATTGCTTATTAACGAAATCAAATTGATTATTTATTGTTGATTAAATGACAATAATTTCAATTTCAACATTCACTTATGACCTTCAAAAGTTTTTAAAGATGAAAAAAAATCTTAAATACGTAAAATATTTTGTTGAGCGGAGATTCAACGCCGGAGCGTCGACGGAGAAAACCGGGCGATTACTCGCTGCGCCAACTAGGCCGTGAAATAAAACAAACGTGATTTTTCGTCCGTTATTATTGAAATTAACGCAAAACATGTTTCGATTAATTATTATGTATCTGGCTTTACTAAACATGGGTCTTGACATAATTATTTATTGGTAGATGTCTGATTCAAGTGTTAATTGTAGATTCTAGTTGTTCAAGTTTTTTTTCCAGTACTTTACACTATCCAACAACTTCCACAACTGTGTAATAAGCTACCTATAGGTAGCTTATTACACAGTTGTGGAAGCGCATTATTGCTATAAGTGTCATAGTGTATACACTATGACACTTATAGCAATAATGCGCTTCGGCTTAGCGTTTTCCGAGCGATACCATTGAATATCGGCTATCGAAAATAATGTGGATGGATATAGGGGAAGAGGACGACCAAAGAAACGATGGATGAATTGTGTGAAAGATGATATGGCTGCAAAGAGTGTCACTTGCGAGATAACGTCTGATAGGAACGTGTGGAAGAAGAAGACATGCTGCGCCGCCGCGCCGACCCACCACCACTTGCCTCACCAAGCCGCATCGCTAGCCCATTTACACAGGTTACTAAAATCGCATGCGGCTCTGTCATTTCCATCGAAAATGTTGAGAAGAATAGACGTTTGTACCGGAATCGAAATAATTAATTATTCAAGGTGACCAGAAGGCTGGACTGTATTACGCGCAAAGAATTGGTATTGCCATTCAGCGTGGTAATGCGGCCAGTCTTCTGGGCACGTTTTCCGCCATTGACGGAGATGAGGATATTTTTTTCAACGCTTTGTAAAAATGTAATTTTTTAGTTACTTAAGTTTAGTTATAAATGTAGATATTTCTTGTTCAGTATTGTTTCTGTTCAATAAAAATCTTATTATTCAACAATTGCTTAACGAACAAAGAGAGAAGAAAAAACAAAAGGAAAGAAGAAAACGTAATGTTTGGGTACGTGGATGGATTTCTAGGAGGACTTGGGTGCTTCGGTTACTTAAATTAGAAATAACCCTGAAATTCTTGGCTACCAGTGGTAACTATTCAAGTCTTGCAGAGTCATTTAGAGTTCCAGAATGCACAATTTCCTTGTTTTTAAAGGGTGTTTTGGATGCTATAATATACACTGTTTTACAGGAGTTCATTATGGTAAGTGAAACTAGGTAGTAATCAATTATAATCGATTTATTTATAATTTTTTTATTGTGTTTTCATCTGAGCTTGACCTAACAGCGTGAGATAGAATATTGTCGTATTGTTGCCCAGTATTTTCTTGTGTTAGTTAACAGCTGGCAAAATAGTCTTCTTCATAATCGAGGTGCCTACTAATTATAGATAGATAGATAAATAAATTAAATTAAATATTTTGGGACAATATCCACACACGGCCATCTGATCCCAAGCTAAGCAGAGCTTGTGTTATGGTAATCAGACAGCTGATAAACATACTTATATATTTCTAAATATATACATATTATAGATAAATAACACCCAGACACAGAACAAATGATCGTGCTCATCACACAAACATTTGTCCTGGGTAGGAATCGAACCCACGACCTCCGGCTTAGCAGTCAGGGCCACTAACCACTAGACCAACAGGCCCGTCATAGAAGTGGAAGCTCCGGGATTCGAAGTTTCACGCTGGTTTTGAAAAGCTTGGTTTCGGGAAATAGTAGCTTCGGCTTCTGGAGTTGAAGTATAGCGTGTATACTCTGAGACCAGAGTGAACTCGTAGGACTAGCAATCGGAAAATGTTGTGTATTCAAGGTTTTCAGTCTTTCTTGTGACAAATAATTATATTGATGAAATTTTGACAAACAATAGCATTTCTCAATGGCAAACTACGTGATTGGCTTGCCACATGTACTCCGAATGTATCAAATTCATTTTGACGGATAGTTTGAGCCAAAGTTTCTAATCTATTGACTGCTTGTAAAATAGGTAGGTCCATTAGAGCACGCTCCGCCTTTTTTTTGGAGACAATTTTTTTTTCTTTTATTTTATTTATTTATTTACTAAGTACTTTTACAATAATCTTATAAACTAGTACACAGCCCCACAAAACTGTTTTCACAGTTTGTCTGTGAGTGATTACAGCTACAAGTAGGTAGATAAAACTTATAACTAAACATAATTATTATGCAGTACGGACGGTTTAAAATTACATAATATAAATATTGTAGATATTAGTTAGGTAATACTTAATAATAGATGTTCTTTAAATAATTTGCAGAATTTACTTTTGTTGTTTGTGTCTCTTATATTTAGTGATAGATTATTGATCAGGTAAGGACTTCCTTACCTGATCAATAATCTATCACTAGGATGTGTGGTGGATGGCACCTAAAATAAATAAGCTTATCATCATAAAAAAGAAAAAAGTTTTTCTAGTGTTCTGTCCCCATAGTATGGGTGCAATATTAGATTCTTGTTCCAATTCATCAAAATATGAAGACACGTCGCTGTTTGTGTTCACCGCTGAATCTTTTCCCTGTAACCATACACTGATATAAGTTTATTTCTTTTAGGTGCCATCCACCACAGATCAATGGAAGAAAATACAAAAGGATTTTTTAGATCGCTGGCAATTTCCTTTTTGACGGGAAACACGTATTAATCGAAAATCCACCACACGGAGCATCAGACTATTATAATTACAAAGGGACTTATAGTGTGGTGTTATTTGCTATAGTGGATGCACATTACCGATTCATACATATAGATTTCGGAACAAATGGACGCATGAATGAATCGCATATTTGGAAAAAAAAACAAAGTAGTAAATATTGTATGTTTATTTAAGTAATATTATAAAAATGGCCCTATTCACAATTTACATACATACATAAACGTCACGCCTCTTTCCCTTGGGGGTAGGCAGAGATCACAACCTACCTGTTATTCACAATTTACCTATTATAATTTATAATATGCGAACAAAAATAACTATTTCATAAATAATAATTATTACCATGTTATCTTTACTGTTTCTTCCTTCTATCACTGGCTTTAAAAAGCGGTCAGTTACAGAAAACCAAATTAATTGAGGTCTGTATACATCGTCCTTTCCCGCGCCACTCTTCTTTGACTTTGCTGCCTTACTGGCCTCTCTATTATACGTGGTTCGTATATTTTTTATCTTCAATTTAAGGTCCTCAATTGTTATGGACAAACGCATTTCTTGAATAATAGATTTAAGAGCCGCTAAACGTACGTTATTGTTCCTGTAACCCTGTTCTCTTGGGTGCCATAAGCATAGATGCATTTCATAACATTCAAAAACTGTACTGTCGATTTTAGTCACCAGTCGCATGCGGCCGGTTGCCACGCGGCAAAGTCGGATGTACACGGGTCGATTTTCACCGTGCAGCTAGTCACCTCACAAATTACTTCACTAAGCCGCATCGCTAGCCCATTTACACATGTGACTAAAATTGTATGCGGCTCCATCATTTCAAGCATGGATGCCTTTCATAGCATTCCAAAAACTGTGTAGTCTTATTTTTATTCATGGTTGTTTAACCAAACTATCTGTACGTAAATCCCCACTAGTGGAACAACGTGCACGAAACACTCCTTCATGCGGCTGGCGATCGCCTGTAACTGATGTTTTACACGGTCGATTTTAGTCACCAGCCGCATGCGGCCGGCTGCCGCACGGCGAAAGTTAGCTATGGGGTTTGCGGCTTTAGTCACTTGCAACTTAGCCGAATTGTCATTTAGATGGTCGATTTATGCCGCGCGGCAAAAATCGTGCGGCTTTAGTCACCCGTGTAAACACCTATTATGCGGCTTTGGCGGCGCCGTCTATCTGCTTACCATATTTTAATTAGGTTAATTACAAAACATTTATTCTACATTCAGTTGTTTAGAAAATAAAAGACAATATTAACGTTTTGCTTTTCTCATTTATTTGGTGCAATAATTAAACGTTGTAGTGATTTTTAATCTGTATCATGTCCTAACCTAAATCTGTCAATTCCGTCAAACTCAAACTGTTTTGTTCTAAAACTTTTGGCGGTTAGTCGTTGTTTTAACTCATGTTTATTGCAAATTCGTACCAAAACTAAATAAATAATGGCTGAAAAACTCGAGGACTTAAATCTCCCTATGACTGTAGTCACAAGGATAGTGAAAGAAGCCTTACCAGAAGGAGTTTCGATATCCAAGGAGGCGCGAACAGGGCTCGCGAAAGCGGCGTCTGTTTTCGTTTTATACGTGACTTCGGCTGCTACAAATATAGTGAAAAATAAGAAAAGAAAAGCTTTGACGGGGCAGGATGTGTTAGACGCCATGAAGGATATAGAATTCGATAGATTTGTGGAGCCCCTTGGCGAGTCTTTAGAACAGTATAAGCAGATGGTTTCTGCGAGAAAATCCGGAGCTGGCAAAAAGAAGGACGAAGGGGAAGAAGTAGAGGTTATAGAAGATGAATGATGTGACGCCTTACTCAATAGTGTTGTTTATTTATTATCAAAAGCCTGTAACATCCCTTGTGTTGGGACCTTGGTAACCATGATTGAACCTGAACTAGCCTTAATTTTTAATTCATAAGTGTATTTTTAAGGAACTGTCAATAAATTGTGATGTAACTGTGGTTTAGTGTATAATTTTAAATATAGGTTAAAATGGCTTAAAATTGTTTTTTGATGTCAATTTATAAAGTTTCAAGTAAATCATTTGTTTCACATTCATTTGAGTGCATGCCTAAAGAGCTATAAATCCAGTTATGGGAGATACTTTGCATATTTGTCACATCTTTTACACTTAAGTTTTCATTTAATGGGTTATTTGGTATTTTCATATTAGGTGTCTGAAAAGTACTGAGTATAACCGCAAGCTGCAAATCCTCCAAGATAGGGTATATAAATAAAAAACACAATAATTTTGTTCGTCACTTTATTCAGGAATAAAATCTGTTCAGAAACAATCTTGAATTAACATTGAACCGACATTTACCTCGGGACGCTACGTCTACACAGCTTCATATTTACACACTCCACCATAGCCCACTCCGGCCGTCTGATAACCAAAATAAATATCCACATCTAATTTATCATTTTCAAATGCTAATATAATCTAATTTATAATTTCCTCTGGTTATAATTCTTTTTTAAACTTTTACCATTAATACTATGAATTTTATTAGAGAAAAATGGAAAGATCTTATACTAAAATAAATTGTCATTATTTTTGTACGAACTATTTAGAAACTACCGGAAGCGAAGCTAAAAATAACATAGTTATGAAAATACAATACTTTAATGTTTATTTTATGGTAATATTTAATTTATCTGTCAAAATCGCGAGCGAATTTTGACAGGGAGAATGTAAGGGGTGATCCTAATACAGGCAAAATTTTTCTAAAAAAAATACTAAAAACCTATTTTATTGTAATGGTATTTGAATATACTGCTAAAACTATAAATTTACCTTGTTTATTGTTATTGCTATTAATATTTTCCAGCAAAAGGATCACACTAACATTTTACATCAATACTGCTAATTTAGAAACACGGAAATAAGACAAATATCCTTAGCTCAAATCGGAATGCAAAAAAAAACTTCTAACAGAGCATTTAATGCTAATTTAAATGTCTATCATTTATAATTATTGTTTTAATAGACTTTTTAATGACAGACTTTGTTTTATATTTATTTAAATTCTAAAGAGTTGGTAATTATTATCGTCAATACAAATAATTTTGATTTGTTAGTTCTGCCGCCATCAGCAAATTACAAGATCAAAAAATTGCTTGAAACTTGCCAATTTTTTACACAACTAACAAATCAAATTGAATATTAATTTCAAAACTGGTGTTCTATATTTTCATTATATCTATATTTCGAAATATACCTACAATATATCTAGACGCTAAACGGGACTAAATATGACAATATGACCGGTGTCATATGCTATCTACTTGTCTTATTTTACAGCCATCCTCAGTCCAACTGCCAAGATTTGACATTCATATATTAAACAATCATAGTAACCAGTTTATTATTGATTTAAACTTACTTTTATTAAGAAGATGGAATTATTTTAATGTTTGAATGGAAAACACAGTTGTTGAAGCGACTCCAGTAGACTTATACTAACTTATGCCCACGAAACGTTGCCTGTGTAGATGATGGCTTTTGAGTTTTGAAAATAAAAGTAGTCAAAGTCCTTTCTTGGGATACGAGCTTTTTGCAAAGTTTTATCAAAGTCCAATAAACAGCTTAACCATAAAGACTGCACAACACAGACATTAATCTTCTCATTTATAATATAAATATGGTTTCAAACACTAATCTTTTCATTTAAGAACTAAGAAGCATACATAACCAATTATATATGATTGTAGATTTACCTCTGGTTTAAAGACGGAGCAATGTTATTTTTTCTTAAGAATGGAGTCACAATAACAGCTTACATATAACTTACGTACCCATAGTTTTTATTAGAAGTGAAAATTCTTAATACTATCGAGATTAAACATTATTAAGTTTGAAAAAGTGGTTATTGTCGTAATAATAACGCAGTTACTATGATCGCAACGAGAATAGGATGAGATAGAAGTTTCCGCGTATCATACAAGCTTGCAAATAAAAGTTTTATTAACAATTTGCAGTATTTTCTTAAGTTATGCCATAAGAGTAGCTAAGATTTTTTCCGTTGGTATGTTTATTTAATTATTTATTGTTTTTTAATTAACTAATTTACTAAATACTGTAAATTAATAATAAAATCATTTTGTAAGTGAAAATATAACCTTATTACACCTGTGTATATTTTTGGTGCTACGTTGACACGTTTAATATTGGTTTTTTATAGCTTAACCACCATTTCGCGAAATTTGTCAACCGCGCGTGGTCTGTGGTACTTTAAATCTTAACGCAAGGCGATAAGGTCTATATTTCTGTGATGTTAATTTTTAGTTCAGAAAAATGGTACAATTTTTTGAATGCAATAAAAAGTACGTGTTATTTGAATCCTACTTAGCTACACTCATGGTCGAAATGGGGCACAATACCTATCTCTAACATTATACTCTAAAACGAATAACAAAACAATAAAATAACAACGCTATTGCATCATACCCTTATAACGATGTTACTATTGCACAAGTATTACAGTAGAAACAATATTATCTATCAGTAAAACACTTAAAACATTTGTCAAAGTAAAATCAACTTTACTGCCTACAAATACGGTCTAAAATAAAACTAAAAAGGGGGTAAAAACAAAAAAAAACTAATTTGTACGAAATAATATTTATTGGGAGGTATATAAATAAAAAGGATTATTAAAAAAAAGCGAAACATACTGCATTTAACTCTGAAAGTGAAAAATTGAAAAATAAAATTCTTTTACTTAGATCGAGCACTTACAGAGTTGTTATTATGTTTAAAATCCATGTTTTAACAACTTAAAATATTTATAATACAATGTATACTGTTGAATGAGGAATCGCTGACGAGATCCCTTTCGTAGAACATTACAATTTAACATTTCATGAACGAATACGGTAATACCACAAAACTATAAATATGGACTACAATGTCTATACTCCATTTGTTTAGGTAGTTAACTAAATGTAAACAATCTTGGCGTTACTTTTTAACCAAAAACAATATTTTTAATTTGGATACTACTGCTTATAAATCAATTAACTATAGTTTTAGAAAATTTGAATGTATTTCATGTTGTAAAACGTATTTTACAATTTTAAAGATCACATTTTGTTTAAAAGACATACCAAAATTGTTTACATTTAGTTAATTACCTAAACAAATGGAGTATAGAAATGTTTTACCCAACTGTGTTACTAAAGATGGCAATTCGTTTTGTACCTTTCTGCAAACTCTTTCGCATTGTCATTTGAATGGATCGCATCATTATTGGATGTCTTAGTGATACGAGAAAGCTAGATTTTCAAACAACTTTGTAATGCAATTAATTTAGACTTATAAGAGTACTAGATGGACATATTTAAAGTTATTTAACTAAATCATCATAGATTGTGGTAATACCGTTAAAAATTTCGAAATCATTAAAAAAAAAACATTTCATACACTTTCCATACAAACGGTAGGTATTAATTATTAATACATTTACTTTTGAAATCATCTCAGCAGACAGTAAACAAGTTTATTTAGCGATTTTTAAAGTTAAAAACACAACCATATAAAATAATATACAAAAAAAATACAGTATTATTGAAACTAAGCTCTTTCAAGCCATTATGAACTTTATAACACTATAATCTCATACATTTGAAATGAAAATTCCCATAAAACTGTACAAACGAGGGTTTTAGTAGATAAAGCTTCAATAACATTGAAATTTGAACTTTATCACATATGTTTTAAGCATTTTTTTGCCTGAAACGTGTAAGCTTCTTATTCCCGACATTAGTTTAATGGGCACTTTATATTGCACTGTGTACCAATGATAATAAAGTTCAAATTCCAATGGGTCACGCTGACTCGAGACAAAAAAAGCGTGCTTTAAAAATATTACAGGATTTTGGAACTTATTCTTATGACAATAACTCTAAGTTTCTCAAACGCTGATCAACACAAAAAATTGTTAAATGTCAGTCAAATCTCATGTCAAGCTCTGTGATTGGTTGTAAGTTTTATGGTCAACCAATCACAGTCGTGATCAGTTGATTTGACAGCAGATTCAATTGACTAGCCTTCCAGAAACTGTGAGTTAGTCTTTTAGTTCAACAAAGAAACAGGATAATAGGGATCTCGCGAAGAATCGAAGCTACCAATAATAACATTCGGTCGAATCGATTTAAAACAAAGTGATGATAAAAGAGTTCCGTATATTCCCTTTTGAGGTACGGAACCCTAAAAAAAAAACAAAATCTGATCGCTATAACCTGTCATGGTGGTAAAATTAAACCGAGATCAAATCCCACTGCAAGCTAAGAATATCAATTTTACAAACACACGATTTTTATCGCAAACGCATTAAATACTTCACGATATCTCTAAGCTCGCAGTGTGACCAGCCCTTAACTGTCAAAATAGCCGTTAAAAAAATACATAATAATAATAATTACAATAACTATGACTAAAGATAATATACAGTTTGACTAAAAACTAACTGGAATAATTATTATATTTACAAACAAAAAATTAAAAGAACAAAATTACACAAGATCCTTCATGAAAATTGTCTTTTATATTTATTTTTTTTTCGTTACACGTAATCACATGTGATATTATATTAAAATGAATAAATAAAATTATTATTTATATTTAAAATATAGTGAGTAAAAGATCTGTTAATATATTTTTTTGTTTCCGGTCTTTTCCGACCTTAATCACAAAGTTTATAAGATAGTAATTAGGGATGTGACAGGGTTGGATGGCAGTCGATATCGACTAAAGTAGAGCTGTTATAATCGTGCAAATCGAGTCATTAGTCATTTAGACGTAGAGATGTGACTGAATCTTTTGGATACCTTTATCGATTACAAACAATCGATAAATCCTTAATTAATTGTAACTCGCAACACTAGAACAGATCCATGAAGCCAGTAAGTGCGAGCGAGAGGTCCGATATTGTTTTAATGACTGAGTTTGCACGTTCATACAGCTCTAATATAACAGATAGATTCTCACTAATCGATTTCAAAACTAAGGAAGTACTTTTAGTCGATCGACCCTGTACGCACAAAATACTCGTTTACACATATTAATATCTCTTAATAATGCGATCACAGTTAATAACTGTTACAATAGAAAATATGTTATATAACATTATTAGTTTTTATTTGCAGTATCAACGCGAAATAAATTATATCTCTCGGTCTTGGCCTGATTTGGCAGAATACTGTAGTTAAATACAGATTTGAAGTTTCACACTTAAAGCAGTTCGCGAGCGATATATAGCTTCACTAGCATTCTGCGACGCGTATTAACAGTAACTGTCAAATTTGACAACTAGCCAGGGGTACTCAACCTTTTCCTTCCACAAAATTTCTCTTTCACACATTTTCGGCGTTTAATATTCAAACATTAAGCCAAAATAAACTGAAATTATTTTCTAGCAATATTTATGAAACGCCCAAGAATATGTTTGGGTTAGCTTAAAATGTTGAGTACCCCTGCCCTTTAAAATGTATAGAAGAGACACAGATAGATTAGTCGGGACTCTAGTGCCCTCTAGCGTAGGGGCGTGTATATTTAATTATAATTCGTTTGCTAATCAAACTTATTGCTTTCAGGAATGATTAACTAAATGGTTTTTGGTGGGGTCAGTACTTTGATATTTGCTCTTATTTTTTTCTGGTTAAAGTTTAAATTTGATTGCAGTAGGTATGCTTGTGTATTAATATGTATAACTAATCCTGTTTATTTACATGATTTTATTGTGATCCGTTATATGCATTTTACTTTTGTACACATTTCGCTGCCGCTGCGTACAACCAGCTAAACTGCTATGATATGGGTTCGATTCCCCGAGGCCCAACATTTGTGTAATAAGCACAGGTGTTTTTTTTTTCTGTCTGATTATCATTTATATTATAGTTGTTACTGTTTGTTGTTGGTAAACTACCATTGAAACTGCCTAATTTGGGACCACGAAGTCGCGGGCAACAGCTTGTTTTACTAATATTGCAATTTCCGAGAATAAATATCAAAGGACCGCCTCCACAATAAAACCACGCAATGGCAGTGATGTGGGGAACATTAACGACAATTCATTACAACTAAATTACATCGACTACGATCACGTAAATATACAATGTAATAGTAAAATCGTTGACACATCCAGCACGCGGGATTTATAATATAAAGTAAATCCGCCATATTGCTACAGACTAGTGATGTCACTGTTATAAAATCGATTGATTTGTGCTTTTCAAATCGATAAGTTTTATCGATTAGGTAATTTTTTGGGTTGAAATTTATTATTTTAACTGTTTACTTATTGACGCGTGTGAACATTTCTATAGTTAATCAGGTTTCCTTTATAGCGCATAACATACTTTTTGTAAGTTGTTAATACTATCAAGACCTAGGTTAGCTAAAAGCCAAGCCTTATCTAGGTATTAGGTATTTATTTAGGCTTATCCAGATAATCTGATAAATAAAAATATTCTGTCTTTTTTTACATCTTCGACTCTCAACGAAAACCAGTCTTGGAACTGAAAAAATACCTCTTTTTTCGTGGTGTCGGCTGGGCACTTGTCTCGTGGCACTTTTGGTGCCGGGTGGCACTTTTAGTGGCTCCGGTACGTTTAGTAGGAGGCCTCGTGTCCCGCTAGTATGTAGAGATCGTTGCCGTCTTCGCCCGACAGCGTGTTGTTTTGTAGCACGTGCGATTCTAGTACTACCACCCTGGAAATGGGAAAATAGGTTGTATTTGATAAAAAAATATACACTTGGGTTGTATAATGATTGTAAAATTTTGTTTAGATTATTATTTTTATTATGACTGTTATTCATAAATGTAGAATAAGCCTTATAACACAAAATAAATGTCTTGAAGTATAAATATCGTGTTTGAGGAGGGTCAACTACTAAATTGTACTAAATGTCTCAACTTGTGCTTCATATACACTGTTTATGTTTGTTACCTCTTAAAAGTCAAACTGCTCGAGAAATTTTGATATAACCATTGTTTGAATTTTCTAATTATTTAAAAGCACTATCTAACTACTAGCGACATCACACTGTCGCATCCCTGATTGCAGTAGTGCAATCACTTGAGCGGCTTCATCAGCAGTAGTATCCATCTTCAAGGCGTTTTTTTTTGTGAACGATCTTCTCGTGTGTCCTCTTCAACGGTTGGATAGCGAATGACCCCAATTGAACCTGTATTAACCCTTTTATACCCACTAAAGGTAGCGCAAGTTGTGGCCCCGCTGAGGAGCAAAATTTGCCTTTTTTTACCAAGTTACATTTGTGGTATCAAACTTTTTTTAAATTAAATGAAATGGTGTTTTTTTATAAGTTTATTTATTTGGCTTTCAAATGACATCAATATTGGTGGGGGTACATGCGCGTGTTAAGGTTTAATAACGCTTTGAATGTTATTTTCAAGGAGGTGCGATTTTTTTGACGCCGTGTGTAGATGGATAATCTGTATCTCTGTCATTGGACACGGCGAAGAGGAGTCAAGAATATAGAGAGAGGTAGAATATATTATGATATTATAAAGGTGTATACATACTTGTCGTGCGGCAGCAGGCGGTACGCGCGCGAGGCGTCGCAGATCTCCTGCGTGACGTCCGCGTTGCGCAGCGAGCGGCCCTGCACGCCGTGCCGGTGGAACGCCAGCACTGAGTCCGCTAGGCACACTGGTAACACACGACATAGTATAATATAGTAAAGGAAACTCAACGTCTCCTTAAATAAAAATACAAATAAAAAAAGAATTTTCGAAATCGGTTCAGAATTGACGGAGTAATCGGTGAACGTACATAAAAAAAAGATTCCGACGAATTGAGAACCTCCTCCTTTTTTGAAGTCGGTTAAAAAACAAAAGAAAACAACAAATATATCGATACAAATAGATACTTATGTGGATATAATGTGTAAGAAAAGACATGTAAGACAGGCCTGTTGGTCTAGTGGCTAACCATTAGACCAATAGACCTGTCATAATGACCTTGGCACATGGCCCTGACTGCTATACCAAAAGTCGTTCACTTCACTCAAAGATTTATCCTGAGTGGGCTCAGAACAAATCTTTGTGTGATGGACACGATCTTTTGTTCTGTGTATAGTTGTAATTTCTATATCTATGTATGTGAACGGATGATATAATCTCCAGGAGGAACATAATGGGTTTTAGTCAGTGAAAGTCTGACATGACCCCGCACGCTGTACCCACAGCGGGCGGGGTCATTTGATGATTTCTCACAAAAAGAGACCTATCACTGCTACGTACCGCGCGGTAGGGCCAAAACCAGCGAGACTTACTACTACTATATTTATTAATAGTGCGTATTACATGTAGTGTGTACTCACATATGCTGTCGATGTTGAAGTCGAACTGTATCCGCGAGAGCAGCTTGTGGCGGCGCTTGTCGTCCTCCTGCCGCCAGCGCTGCTCCACGCTCGGCGGCAGGACCGGGATTATGTCCACCACGTTCTCGTGGCATACTAACACCTGACACAACAAAATACGCTTAATTAATGTTTCTTTTTTTTATTTTGAACGTAGTGAATAAACTACACATACTTAAACGTTATAACGGTTTACTCACGCGTATTTATCGGAATAGTCCGTTATAACGTTAAAGTATAAATCATTCTCACGAAAGTTATTATGAAAACTACACATACGTTACGTAGTTTTCAGATAGATATTAAAAAAGTGTGTATGAAAAAAGAGGCCAAGTGCGAGTCGAACTCGCGCACGAAAGGTTCCGTACTATCATCTATAATAGGAAATCACTAAATTCTACCTGTTTATTAAGGACGAGTAAAAATTGCTTAAAAATTACGTTTGTCGTGGGGGGGTCCCCCCACATCAAACGTAATATTATTTTTTTTTGTATTTGTTGTTAATTTGTTATAGCGGCAATGGAAATACATCATTTGTGACAATTTCAGTTTTCTACCTATCACGGTTTATGAGATACAGCCTGGAGACAAACAGACAGACAGCGGAGGCTTAGTAATAGGGTTCCGTTTTGCCTTTTGGGTACGGAACCCTAAAAAGCTTTAGACTCAATAATATTTATCATCCGCTTACAATCGTTAGCTATCTGTCTGATATAAAGCTGTACACATATAGCACTCACCGAGTCCTTGTTGAGTTGGTGCACAGCCCGCAGCGTGTGCAGGCGCTCGGGGCGCGGGATCACCGTGTTGGAGTTACCCACGCACACCTCCAACTCAGAGTGGAACCATCTGTTAGGTATAAAGCTGTACACATATAGCACTCACCGAGTCCTTGTTGAGTTGGTGCACAGCCCGCAGCGTGTGCAGGCGCTCGGGGCGCGGGATCACCGTGTTGGAGTTACCCACGCACACCTCCAACTCAGAGTGGAACCATCTGTTAGGTATAAAGCTGTACACATATAGCACTCACCGAGTCCTTGTTGAGTTGGTGCACAGCCCGCAGCGTGTGCAGGCGCTCGGGGCGCGGGATCACCGTGTTGGAGTTACCCACGCACACCTCCAACTCAGAGTGGAACCATCTGTTAGGTATAAAGCTGTACACATATAGCACTCACCGAGTCCTTGTTGAGTTGGTGC
Source organism: Chrysodeixis includens (assembly GCA_941860345.1). Lineage (NCBI taxonomy): Eukaryota > Metazoa > Arthropoda > Insecta > Lepidoptera > Noctuidae > Chrysodeixis > Chrysodeixis includens. Next base: position 2,344,808 of record OW796116.1, on the reverse strand, counting down.
ACAGCCCGCAGCGTGTGCAGGCGCTCGGGGCGCGGGATCACCGTGTTGGAGTTACCCACGCACACCTCCAACTCAGAGTGGAACCATCTGTTAGGTATAAAGCTGTACACATATAGCACTCACCGAGTCCTTGTTGAGTTGGTGCACAGCCCGCAGCGTGTGCAGGCGCTCGGGGCGCGGGATCACCGTGTTGGAGTTACCCACGCACACCTCCAACTCAGAGTGGAACCATCTGTTAGGTATAAAGCTGTACACATATAGCACTCACCGAGTCCTTGTTGAGTTGGTGCACAGCCCGCAGCGTGTGCAGGCGCTCGGGGCGCGGGATCACCGTGTTGGAGTTACCCACGCACACCTCCAACTCAGAGTGGAACCATCTGTTAGGTATAAAGCTGTACACATATAGCACTCACCGAGTCCTTGTTGAGTTGGTGCACAGCCCGCAGCGTGTGCAGGCGCTCGGGGCGCGGGATCACCGTGTTGGAGTTACCCACGCACACCTCCAACTCAGAGTGGAACCATCTGTTAGGTATAAAGCTGTACACATATAGCACTCACCGAGTCCTTGTTGAGTTGGTGCACAGCCCGCAGCGTGTGCAGGCGCTCGGGGCGCGGGATCACCGTGTTGGAGTTACCCACGCACACCTCCAACTCAGAGTGGAACCATCTGTTAGGTATAAAGCTGTACACATATAGCACTCACCGAGTCCTTGTTGAGTTGGTGCACAGCCCGCAGCGTGTGCAGGCGCTCGGGGCGCGGGATCACCGTGTTGGAGTTACCCACGCACACCTCCAACTCAGAGTGGAACCATCTGTTAGGTATAAAGCTGTACACATATAGCACTCACCGAGTCCTTGTTGAGTTGGTGCACAGCCCGCAGCGTGTGCAGGCGCTCGGGGCGCGGGATCACCGTGTTGGAGTTACCCACGCACACCTCCAACTCAGAGTGGAACCATCTGTTAGGTATAAAGCTGTACACATATAGCACTCACCGAGTCCTTGTTGAGTTGGTGCACAGCCCGCAGCGTGTGCAGGCGCTCGGGGCGCGGGATCACCGTGTTGGAGTTACCCACGCACACCTCCAACTCAGAGTGGAACCATCTGTTAGGTATAAAGCTGTACACATATAGCACTCACCGAGTCCTTGTTGAGTTGGTGCACAGCCCGCAGCGTGTGCAGGCGCTCGGGGCGCGGGATCACCGTGTTGGAGTTACCCACGCACACCTCCAACTCAGAGTGGAACCATCTGTTAGGTATAAAGCTGTACACATATAGCACTCACCGAGTCCTTGTTGAGTTGGTGCACAGCCCGCAGCGTGTGCAGGCGCTCGGGGCGCGGGATCACCGTGTTGGAGTTACCCACGCACACCTCCAACTCAGAGTGGAACCATCTGTTAGGTATAAAGCTGTACACATATAGCACTCACCGAGTCCTTGTTGAGTTGGTGCACAGCCCGCAGCGTGTGCAGGCGCTCGGGGCGCGGGATCACCGTGTTGGAGTTACCCACGCACACCTCCAACTCAGAGTGGAACCATCTGTTAGGTATAAAGCTGTACACATATAGCACTCACCGAGTCCTTGTTGAGTTGGTGCACAGCCCGCAGCGTGTGCAGGCGCTCGGGGCGCGGGATCACCGTGTTGGAGTTACCCACGCACACCTCCAACTCAGAGTGGAACCATCTGTTAGGTATAAAGCTGTACACATATAGCACTCACCGAGTCCTTGTTGAGTTGGTGCACAGCCCGCAGCGTGTGCAGGCGCTCGGGGCGCGGGATCACCGTGTTGGAGTTACCCACGCACACCTCCAACTCAGAGTGGAACCATCTGTTAGGTATAAAGCTGTACACATATAGCACTCACCGAGTCCTTGTTGAGTTGGTGCACAGCCCGCAGCGTGTGCAGGCGCTCGGGGCGCGGGATCACCGTGTTGGAGTTACCCACGCACACCTCCAACTCAGAGTGGAACCATCTGTTAGGTATAAAGCTGTACACATATAGCACTCACCGAGTCCTTGTTGAGTTGGTGCACAGCCCGCAGCGTGTGCAGGCGCTCGGGGCGCGGGATCACCGTGTTGGAGTTACCCACGCACACCTCCAACTCAGAGTGGAACCATCTGTTAGGTATAAAGCTGTACACATATAGCACTCACCGAGTCCTTGTTGAGTTGGTGCACAGCCCGCAGCGTGTGCAGGCGCTCGGGGCGCGGGATCACCGTGTTGGAGTTACCCACGCACACCTCCAACTCAGAGTGGAACCATCTGTTAGGTATAAAGCTGTACACATATAGCACTCACCGAGTCCTTGTTGAGTTGGTGCACAGCCCGCAGCGTGTGCAGGCGCTCGGGGCGCGGGATCACCGTGTTGGAGTTACCCACGCACACCTCCAACTCAGAGTGGAACCATCTGTTAGGTATAAAGCTGTACACATATAGCACTCACCGAGTCCTTGTTGAGTTGGTGCACAGCCCGCAGCGTGTGCAGGCGCTCGGGGCGCGGGATCACCGTGTTGGAGTTACCCACGCACACCTCCAACTCAGAGTGGAACCATCTGTTAGGTATAAAGCTGTACACATATAGCACTCACCGAGTCCTTGTTGAGTTGGTGCACAGCCCGCAGCGTGTGCAGGCGCTCGGGGCGCGGGATCACCGTGTTGGAGTTACCCACGCACACCTCCAACTCAGAGTGGAACCATCTGTTAGGTATAAAGCTGTACACATATAGCACTCACCGAGTCCTTGTTGAGTTGGTGCACAGCCCGCAGCGTGTGCAGGCGCTCGGGGCGCGGGATCACCGTGTTGGAGTTACCCACGCACACCTCCAACTCAGAGTGGAACCATCTGTTAGGTATAAAGCTGTACACATATAGCACTCACCGAGTCCTTGTTGAGTTGGTGCACAGCCCGCAGCGTGTGCAGGCGCTCGGGGCGCGGGATCACCGTGTTGGAGTTACCCACGCACACCTCCAACTCAGAGTGGAACCATCTGTTAGGTATAAAGCTGTACACATATAGCACTCACCGAGTCCTTGTTGAGTTGGTGCACAGCCCGCAGCGTGTGCAGGCGCTCGGGGCGCGGGATCACCGTGTTGGAGTTACCCACGCACACCTCCAACTCAGAGTGGAACCATCTGTTAGGTATAAAGCTGTACACATATAGCACTCACCGAGTCCTTGTTGAGTTGGTGCACAGCCCGCAGCGTGTGCAGGCGCTCGGGGCGCGGGATCACCGTGTTGGAGTTACCCACGCACACCTCCAACTCCTCCGAGTGGAACCAGGTCGCACCTGGTAAATACAAGAGGTCGTGGTGATAAAAAGGAATAAATTTACAAAATAATAGTACATTTTAGTCACTTTACAGGATATATTTTAGGCGACAAACGGGACTTATTCGCGTTCTTTTATTTTCGCGCGACTTATTCCCGATGTTCATCAGTCCACCCGTGACCACGGTCGGTGCAACTCGATCGAAACGTCGGGAGAAAAGAAATAACGTTTTATATCGCGAATAAGTCCCGTTTGTCGTCTAAAATATGTGTACAAGTCGCGAAAGTTTAAAATCGTTAAAGGATACTATATACTTCGTTACCAAATATCACAAGTGCAACGCATTTAATATGATCATATTATTATGTATGTATTTGTTTCAATGAGATTTTGATCATATACATTCGTTTCAATAAGATTTTTGTTACACAGCCATGAAAACAAGTTACATACTTTATTCTATGAGTGTGTGTTGCCATGCCAATAGTCCTCTTACGTCGCAGCACACTTATGGAAATTACTCAGGTGTGCTGTTTTCCTTACAATACTTAAAAAACACCAGATTGTACTTCAACCGTCCGGTATGAAGAAACCTGTCATTCAATGAATTTGTTTTGTGAGATTTTGTCATTATAAAAAGTGTATTACATAATCCTTTTTTTTCGTGGGAAGACATCAAATTACCACCCGCTGTGGGTGCAGCGGAAGGGAGTGTCAGACTTTTACTGACTGAAACCCACTATGTTCCTTCTGGAGCCCTTTGTACTCGCGAACATCCCGCAGCCCCGGCAGGCTCTGGCCCTTGAGGACCGCGCCAACATAATCCTTAAAATAAATAAATATAATTAATTCCTCTCTCACCAGAGTTGATGTTGAGCAGGTTGAGCCTGAGCGGTTTCCTGGTGGCGCCCACGCACAGCAGCGGGTACTCCAGCTCCGGCGTTATGATCAGCTCGAACACCAGCAGCGGGGACGGGAGCACGCACTCTATGTTCTGTGAGCAATGTACAATGTTAATAAGTTATGTTAGTATGTCATGTGAAAACTCAAAGTATCGGTGTTAGAATTACTAGCGAGAATGAATATTTTAAGACAGGACAGGACACGCGGCAGTGCGTCAAGCAAAGGAACTGGCTGGCCAGCGCCGAGTGTAATGTTACACGAACCATTTGGTGCCACTTTTTACCCCTTCATAACTCAAAACCTATTTAACCTAAACACATGAAACTACGTGGGTTGAATTACAACAATTACAGACAGGGTACGAAGAGTAAAAAAAATACAATAGTCCGTTAGATAGATTATTAAAAAATACTACACATGTACTTTTGCGTTTATCTAACCAATAAAAAAAACACCAAAAAGATACACTGCTTTAAAGGGGGCGTGTGACGTAACGTTATACCAAGAAGTGACGTCACGCGGAAGTTTCATTGACTGTACTTTGGTAAAATTTTGTTAGCCGGACAAAAGAAAAAATACGTATCCAATATTTTTCATTAAACTATATGACGGACATTAAAAAAAAAGTTGTCATCATCCCTATCGATGTTCTATTCAACGTGGTAATGCCGTCAGTCTCCTGGGCAAGTTTTCCGCTATTGACCGAGGACAAGCTGCAATAAACCTTTTTTAATTTATTTCACATTACCTTTAGCAGCATAAACTTCCGTAGCGGGTCGTACCACTGCATGAGGAAGAGGCCGGCGGGCGTCGCCCCGCACAGGTACTTGTAGCCGTTGTACGGGTTGCGGGCCACCGCGCAGCGGATGCAACCTGCGAACATGCGCGAAGGGTTAGAATAGTTGAAATCTGGTACCTTTTTATGCAAAATTGGACCCTATTGGAATTGGAAAGGATTTTTTTTGAAGATCAGTAGGGGTAAAAAAACCGAATAAGACCCTTTTGTCACAGTCTGTGCAACTCGGCTGAAACGTCGAAAGAAAAGAATAATCGAATTATATCGCGAATAACCCGTTTGTTGTCTAAAATATGCTCTTGGCACGTTTGACCAAGTTCCCACTTAAGACAGCGCTCATTCTACATTTCTCCATTCACTTACACACAAACCTTGCCACATACATCCATCATACATACCCCTGGTGTCGGGCACGCGCGTGGTGAGCGCGAACCGTCGCGGCAGCAGGCGCGGCGGCAGCACGCGCAGCGAGCGGCCCCCGCGCGCGCTGCCCAGCAGGGCTAGCAGCTCGTGACGGTATAGCGAGGGGGTCTTACATCCACTTACACACAAACCTTGCCACATACATCCATCATACATACCCCTGGTGTCGGGCACGCGCGTGGTGAGCGCGAACCGTCGCGGCAGCAGGCGCGGCGGCAGCACGCGCAGCGAGCGGCCCCCGCGCGCGCTGCCCAGCAGGGCTAGCAGCTCGTGACGGTATAGCGAGGGGGTCTTACATCCACTTACACACAAACCTTGCCACATACATCCATCATACATACCCCTGGTGTCGGGCACGCGCGTGGTGAGCGCGAACCGTCGCGGCAGCAGGCGCGGCGGCAGCACGCGCAGCGAGCGGCCCCCGCGCGCGCTGCCCAGCAGGGCTAGCAGCTCGTGACGGTATAGCGAGGGGGTCTTACATCCACTTACACACAAACCTTGCCACATACATCCATCATACATACCCCTGGTGTCGGGCACGCGCGTGGTGAGCGCGAACCGTCGCGGCAGCAGGCGCGGCGGCAGCACGCGCAGCGAGCGGCCCCCGCGCGCGCTGCCCAGCAGGGCTAGCAGCTCGTGACGGTATAGCGAGGGGGTCTTACATCCACTTACACACAAACCTTGCCACATACATCCATCATACATACCCCTGGTGTCGGGCACGCGCGTGGTGAGCGCGAACCGTCGCGGCAGCAGGCGCGGCGGCAGCACGCGCAGCGAGCGGCCCCCGCGCGCGCTGCCCAGCAGGGCTAGCAGCTCGTGACGGTATAGCGAGGGGGTCTTACATCCACTTACACACAAACCTTGCCACATACATCCATCATACATACCCCTGGTGTCGGGCACGCGCGTGGTGAGCGCGAACCGTCGCGGCAGCAGGCGCGGCGGCAGCACGCGCAGCGAGCGGCCCCCGCGCGCGCTGCCCAGCAGGGCTAGCAGCTCGTGACGGTATAGCGAGGGGGTCTTACATCCACTTACACACAAACCTTGCCACATACATCCATCATACATACCCCTGGTGTCGGGCACGCGCGTGGTGAGCGCGAACCGTCGCGGCAGCAGGCGCGGCGGCAGCACGCGCAGCGAGCGGCCCCCGCGCGCGCTGCCCAGCAGGGCTAGCAGCTCGTGACGGTATAGCGAGGGGGTCTTACATCCACTTACACACAAACCTTGCCACATACATCCATCATACATACCCCTGGTGTCGGGCACGCGCGTGGTGAGCGCGAACCGTCGCGGCAGCAGGCGCGGCGGCAGCACGCGCAGCGAGCGGCCCCCGCGCGCGCTGCCCAGCAGGGCTAGCAGCTCGTGACGGTATAGCGAGGGGGTCTTACATCCACTTACACACAAACCTTGCCACATACATCCATCATACATACCCCTGGTGTCGGGCACGCGCGTGGTGAGCGCGAACCGTCGCGGCAGCAGGCGCGGCGGCAGCACGCGCAGCGAGCGGCCCCCGCGCGCGCTGCCCAGCAGGGCTAGCAGCTCGTGACGGTATAGCGAGGGGGTCTTACATCCACTTACACACAAACCTTGCCACATACATCCATCATACATACCCCTGGTGTCGGGCACGCGCGTGGTGAGCGCGAACCGTCGCGGCAGCAGGCGCGGCGGCAGCACGCGCAGCGAGCGGCCCCCGCGCGCGCTGCCCAGCAGGGCTAGCAGCTCGTGACGGTATAGCGAGGGGGTCTTACATCCACTTACACACAAACCTTGCCACATACATCCATCATACATACCCCTGGTGTCGGGCACGCGCGTGGTGAGCGCGAACCGTCGCGGCAGCAGGCGCGGCGGCAGCACGCGCAGCGAGCGGCCCCCGCGCGCGCTGCCCAGCAGGGCTAGCAGCTCGTGACGGTATAGCGAGGGGGCTTACATCCACTTACACACAAACCTTGCCACATACATCCATCATACATACCCCTGGTGTCGGGCACGCGCGTGGTGAGCGCGAACCGTCGCGGCAGCAGGCGCGGCGGCAGCACGCGCAGCGAGCGGCCCCCGCGCGCGCTGCCCAGCAGGGCTAGCAGCTCGTGACGGTATAGCGAGGGGGTCTTACATCCACTTACACACAAACCTTGCCACATACATCCATCATACATACCCCTGGTGTCGGGCACGCGCGTGGTGAGCGCGAACCGTCGCGGCAGCAGGCGCGGCGGCAGCACGCGCAGCGAGCGGCCCCCGCGCGCGCTGCCCAGCAGGGCTAGCAGCTCGTGACGGTATAGCGAGGGGGTTTTACCTGCACATATACATGGGGAATAAATAAGAATAATGTCCGGACCGATTTCGGCCACGGCGGCCATAGTGTTACTAACACCAGCCAGCTACGCAAGACATATCATAGTGCACAAGCGTGTGCGCAAACATAAGTGCACTCTCTGTTCCTTTACTCTCATAGCCCGATGGGACGGTAATCCGACACGACCGAAGAGAGATCAGGCGCAGGACCTACATTTTTACGTGCCTTCCGAAACACGGAATCTGTGATATTCATTTCTTAAACGCACATAACATTCGAAAAGACCTCTGACTTAGCAGTCCTACGGTCTTGCCACTAAGCTATCACAGCTTCGAATAAATAATAATAAGAAGGTGTTGCAGAAGGCAGCAATTCTGAATACATGCAGACTAGTTAGAAGTTCCTTCAATGTGTCACTTCCTCCTCGTGTTAATACAGCAAAGTAACTACGGTATCTGTAGGTATAACTTAACATTTTATTTTACTGTTGAATACTTGACTTAGGCCAGTGCTATCAGTCCACCGGCTCGCCGAGAAACATATAGATTACATAAATAATAATAATAAATATTCCTCGACTTTCCCACAACGCCATCTAGTCTCAAATTAAGTATGCTTAGTAGCTTGTGTTATGAGAACTAGACAACTGATAAACATACTAAATAATCGGAAACATTGAACTAACACATCATCTTCCTGCCCTTATCCCTTTTCACTTGGGGTCGGCGCAACACGTCTTCTAGACATGTTGCTTAAAGATTTGGCTATGGTTTTATAGTCGGCCGCCTGCCTGACACTAACCCTCTTTGGGAATGCGTTTGTTGATGGCTTACCCGCCACCATTCGGGTGACCCAAGGTGCTTGGTACAGTGCACTGGGTCTTAAGGTCCATTAGTCGCCTTTTACGACACCCAGTGGAGGATATGGGGTGGTGCTATTCTTTATATCCGGACACCACACGGAATGATTGAGATGACACGGACGAAAACATTGAACTAACACATTACAAGATATTGCCCGCGACTTCGTTCGAAAAATTTTTCGGGAAAAATTGGGAAGAAAAATAGAGCCGATTCTCAAACCTAATGAATGCATATACAAGATTTTAAAAGAATCGGTAAAGCCGTTTCGGAGGAGTACGGTAACTAACATTATGACACGGGAATTTTATATATAAGAATAACTGCACATTATTTTTCCCGTGGTAAGCGCCACGGTTGCATCGTCGACTCTATTACGTGGCTATTCGAAGTAGGCAGCAGGCTTTGTCGCACACTTAACTGTGCAGCAACTCGTACATATTAATTGATTGGAAGGACAATTATACATCAATCGGAAATATAATTTCCTCCAATTTTGCAAAAAAGCCTCCTACATAAATGATCTTAAATGTCGATCAGCTGATGAATATTTGGTAAGCTTAAATTTCTCTTTGAGGTTTAACTATGGCTTATATAGCTGAAAACATCTTCTGGTCACATCACGCTAGCGGTTTAACATTTCATTTTTTACTGTATATAACGTCTGGACTTTATTAAAAGAAGGTATTAAAGTAACCAAAGACAAAAACCCAGAACTTTCAAAAATATCCATGTGTACTAAATTGTACTGAGTGTTATAATTAAATACATCAATAAATAAAGTGCTACTCACCAGACAGCGACATGAGCACGTCTTTGATGACGTGCATCCATATCGTGCGGCGCGGACATAGCTGGTCCATCGCAGTCTCGTGCAGCTCGTTTAAATTTAACGTGTAGATGCCTTCCTCCGCGCCTAGATACAGACAACATATACAGTGATGTAGCAAACACACTCACACGGCCTCTCAACTTTAAGAACAATGTAAACAATGTAAATAAACAAATAAAAATCGCTAGCACAACAATTTCCTTTTTGGGAATTTACATTTTAATTGTATAACAATTCCTTTCTGTCTTAGTTATTGTTGTGTTTTGTTACTACCTTAATATTACAAATAATAAATGATCCATGACTTTTATCATATAAAAATCACCAAATTCCGCACCGGGTGCCACCTAACGTAGCTACGCCACTGAACATATACAATAGGTTCTTTAACGGAAATTCGTGTAAGTTTTCCTATTACTTCCAGAGCTACTAATTCAACAAATTAACAAAGGAATTGGTCAGCCGTCAACCCATTATGAAACCAAGTTGACCGCTGGAAGCATAAATAAGCTGAAAGGGTAAGGGCTTTCGACCCTTGGTTGGTGGTGTAAATAAAACGTAAATTCATTTCAGACATCCCAAAATTCCCAACATCAAAAGTCATCATCATTCCCCTGCCCTTATCCCAATTATAATTTAAGGTTTGTGCAGCATGTCCTCTTCTTCCACACGTTTCCATCTGACGTCATGTCGCAAGTCACATTCTTGCAGCCATATCATCTTTCACACAATCCATCCATCGTTTCTTTGGTCGTCCTTCACCTTTATCCGTCCACATTCATGTTCAGCACCAACATTAAGTCTTCTTACCAATAAGTATGTGTTGATCTCTCGTGTCGGGATGGATCCAAGAGGCTGTACAGTTTATCCGTAATGGGCATCCGTTGAACACCTGTATGCAAATATGATGATTTAGTCAGATAGAATATAAAATATGAATTTGCTTGCAAAAATACAAATAAATTGTAAGATTTCAGGGGTTCTAAAAATGTTATTAAAAAAGAGAAATGAATAATTATAAGCTGCTTATAGTTTGACCAATGCTGTTGTATCGCACCTGAAAAAGGCGCGCGGCAATACGGGGGAGTATCGGTTGATGCGACTTCTCAGTTCACCGTTAACACTCATGGCGGTCGCTAGAGTTTAATTTCGTCGTGCCTGTAGAACTTTAACCTGATATCGCAAGATCTATCCAACAATATCGATATCATGTGAACTCATGCACTTTTTTTTCCGGCCTCCACCTCGCCGCGCATTTTTAAGGCACCACAGCGGTTTTGGTCAATCTACATATAGTTTGAGTTGCATACACTTTCTTAAAGACGATGTTCTTCATAGTTTCCTAGTAATAGCAAATCGTGAAGTACTCTGAATTTATTGGGATCTGGAAGCGTGGAGCTCTATCCTCAATAAGACGTGTTTCCCCAGTAGCATTAGGTACAGTACCTTAGAGAAGCAGGCCCCCATGTGCACCTTGGGCGTGGGCGGCAGGCCGTTGGGCGCGGCGCGCGCCGGGGACTGCGCCCGCCGCGCGCGCGCCCGCCGCGGGGGCACCGGCGGCGCCAAGCCCTCCACAGGGACTGCACGGGAAACGAGCACATCACATACAGATCATACACATATGAGAACATCAGTCCACCCGTCACCACAGTCTGTGCAACGTCGGGAGAAAAGAAATATCGAATTATATCGCGAATAAGACCCGTTTATTGTCTAAAAGATGTGTACAAGTCGCGAAATTTATAAACATTCAACGTATCAAAATTTAAAAAAATCGACTTACCACTATTATCAACTTTGGCTTTATCCCTCTGGCTGTCGGACAAACTCCTTTGCCTTTGCGAGGTCTTATTCTCCTCATCAATGGCCTCCGTCTTCAAGTCCCGCCCGTTTTCCTCCACCATTTTGAAAATTTCGTCAACAGACGACGTTTTCCTCTTGACTTCGAGTTCACATTGACAGAATTGATTAAGATCTATGCCCGCGGTGACAGAATCAGAATTATGTCTATTATGTTTCTTTCTGTGTTCGAACATTTTATCCTCCATATTAAGACTTATATCAATTTTTCTGCATAAATCGTCGTCTGTACCGCCATTTTGTAGTTTATCGTCTTCAGATATTCTTAACCTATTCGCGATTTGTAGGGCCCTGAAGTTTGACACTGAGATTTTTTGTTTTTTACATATATCACAGTAGACGATGCCGGAGTCCGTGTTTTGGTTGGAGCAGTTTCTGTAGTAGCTCAGGATGTCGCCGTTTGAGTTGCACACGTCACAGGAACACTTTGCCACTGATCTTTGAAGGTCGCTTAAGGTGTTATTATCTCTCGGTTCAGGTTTAGGACACAAACCACATTCACAGTTCGCGTTCCTCAAAGGAGTATCTAAGTGATCGTTCTCTTGCTGATCCACGTACATTATGTCTTCCCCTATTTTCCTACATAGAGGATCGTCGATCGAAACTCTGGAAGCACCGATAGGACTTTGGAAATTCGAGGCTAAATTCTGGTATATATTAGTAGTAGAGTTGTTCAAAAAGTTTTGTTTCAACTGTATGCATTGCGATAAGTGTTGGTCGTGCATTGATAGCGCTGTGTTGCCAGCTTGTTGCATGTTTGCCGTTTCCGCGGTTAAGGGTAATGTTGCCCTGCGAAAAAATATAAAAATTAGTAGATTGGTAGTTATGATTTGGTAGTTTTAGTAGCTTTTCTCTTGGGGTTCGCAGTGCGGTTAGGTTTATAAGCTTTCGGGTGCGGTTAGACACAACGTGGGAGGTTTTTTGTTAAGTGTATATATTCAGGGCAATATCTTTTAAACTCGTGTTAAAATAACAAGTGGTGCTGGCGGGATTTACCGGATGTTCTTTTTATATTTAGGTAGTCAAAATATTTTATAATAGGGATTTATACTTTGCTTTATAATGTACAATTTATATTTAAGCTGCAAAGCTTTTGTTGTATGTAAAGCATGCCTCATGCTATGACTATGTTCTAAATAAATATGCGGATTACGATACATTTGTAATTATTCACGAATTCTATATTATTACAGACTTTTTATGTTTAAATTTTCCTAATACATATGAATAAAAGGCAACTTTAATGTTGTATTTCTTAGACGTGCATTACAAAAACTTGTTTATTCTTTTGTAATCCTAGCATTTTCTCCTAAAAGCTTTTATTAAAATTCTAATAAAACTTTGTAAAGCACATTTATATTTTACTATTATAACTTAAATTTATTTAACATATCTCTAACACGTCTACAAAATTTTATAAATACTAATATCCTAGGCAATACCATAAAAAGTCTGTAACCAGCTATTTATTTATAAAGGCAAAAAAAAAACACTAATCTAATACTAAATACTGACTGTTCGGAATATTAAAACATCCCATACTTTTGAAAAACATATTTCAATTTTAAATCCCACTTATTGTAATTATTATAATTATATCCCCACATAATCGTACAATTTAATTTGTAATACTAACAGGCCAAAAAGATTTATTGACAAGTACGGTCAGCATAAAAAAGTATTAACAATCAAATATACAATCTTATCATAGTAATGTTAGTAACATAGTTTAAACCGTTTTCATACAGCTACAATTAATTAAACAATTAATTAAATTTGTTTTCATATCTTATGTTTTTTGTTTTGCTGACTGTACTTTTCAAATACAAATTTAACCAATCCCCTCGAAACCTAACGGTCATAAACGTCATTTCATTACTCTATTCCGAACAGCTTAAAAAAAAAGCCTCTAAAAACACAAATACACACAGATATACATAGATTTGTATATGTATTACATGCATAAACCTTTCCTGTTACCTGAGCATTAACTCTTCATCGATATATTGCAAGAGGCTCCTAAAACAAGAGAGACATCTTACAGATATAGCCTGGCAGGTACTCACGTAGTCGGTACGCGTTTGACACTATTGAGGTACTTTTGTAGATTCAGAATTAGAAACGACACGAATTATTATTCACACTTCATTTTTTTTGGTACTTTCATGACATTACTACTTTATTGACACAATTTTGATCATTTGAGTTGTATATACTTGTACATTTTATGTTATTAACATTCTATAACTGACATTGTATGCAATCTATGTAAAAACACCTGTTATCATCACCTATGTTAACAAAATAAATAAATAAATTTGAATTCGAAAGGCGAAAATAGTGGAACTAACCCTTCGATAACATTTTTTTTATATATGAAAAATAACTCGAATTATGTAATTCTGAATAAGTTATTTTAGCTCTTAACGTCGATAATCCAACAGACAAACCGTTAATTTAGCATACTAGATCAAAACCAAAAGTTTAAATAAATTTATTTAGGATAAATTTGATATCTTTATAGTAACTTCATATCTCGTAACGTTCTCTAGTGATCTACCGGCTTTGAAAATGCCTTAAAAAAACGCTATCCAGACAAATAAACTCACGGTGCTATTTGTACTTTGCCTGTATCTAGTAAACGTTATAATATCTCAACGATGTTCGTAATTCCAACAAATCATTAAATCTTACACCTTCATATAACTCTTGGGATAAAACAGATATAATTATCAGTAACGGAATTAACCGTCGTTTTAATATCTAAGCACCCCAATAGTGACAAATTGCGTACACCTTCGTGACGTCAGCTATCGCATATATATTTCATCGACGTGCTGTCGAATTTCAGCTTATTTAGCATATTTAAAGTACAGCTTCAAGAGCAATAATAAACATGATTTTTGGTAAAAATATTAAAGTATTTTGAATCTTATTACCAAGAGCATAAAATTCACATTCACTTGAATTTTGTCCTGGTATAACAATCGCTTCAAACAATTTTGAACGTTTATCTATACGCAATAAGATTCAAAATACTTTGTTACTAGTAATTTCTACCAAAAACCAGTTGAATTGCTCTTTAAGCGAGCTTTACTTAGACGCTATATAAACGTCATAATAATACATAACGCAGATATATAAAGCTCTCAATATAACATAATATATTATATTTTGTTTATATGTACTATCCAAACAAATTCCACACACAAAACTTGCGATCACTTACTGTTGGCTTGATTTGAACTGTATCTCTTTAAAAATAAGGTCTAAAATTGCTTGAAATTGTTCAATAGTTTACCATCCTGATTTTAAGTAGGCATTTTAATTAAAAATAATTTTTAAACAGCTATTTATACATTTTCTAGCAATTTTAGTCTTTAAAAATCACATTGAAGGCAATAACAACGCCATAGACAGCGAGAAAACATCTTACCTCATAATAATAAACCATAGACACCGATCCCATAGGGAAACGTAAAGCCAGACAGAGATCGCAACGCATGCGCATTATCAAAAAAACATCGCTATACTATCATTGTGCATTCACACACTCATAGAAAAAACAATAAAAAAAAATCATTTAAAAATCCCACACACACAAAAAAATACCAAAAAAATAAATAAATATTTAAACCTAAAAATAAAATTAATCAGCACACAGAAAACTTAACCAAATATTAGTGTTGTGTTGTAAACAATTTTTTTTTTGGTAAAATTTGGAAAATATTTTTTTTGTACTTTATACCTTAAACTCATTCTTAAAATATCATCCCCTGTGATCACCCGACACCACTTGCTATAACATAATATATAAATAAATAATAAAGAAGCGAATTAATTAACTTAGATATGTTTGGTACGTGTGTTAAATAATTCGGTACTTACTTTTCGCTTGTCGGTAGTGTGTCGTTTGCGTGATCTTGAGATAAAGGGTTGTGCTTCGGACAGCTCATTAGTGATGCGACACTCCAGTCTTCGCTTGATTGTCTATGGTATACTGTAATAGGAAATTATTATTATTAATATTGAAGTGAAAACTTCTCAAATCAAAAGGTTTTTATGTTGAGTAGGCCTTTTCAGGCACTTTCAAAACGTTACTAACTTTTTTGAACGGGTAAGATTTCGAAAGCGGTTTGGTGTTATGTACTCTTTGGCATGGGTAATAAATGTTAAAATCACGAAAGGATATGTGACCTTATCAACAATTTGTAAGACGGAGGGAAAGTAAATATTCAAGATTTTACTTCTTCATATTTACAAATAATGGCCTGAACAAAACGCCAAAATGTATACGGCGATAACTGTATTGTACTATAGTCCAACAAATCTAAGAAGTACCGTTTGACGTTTCATCATTTTCAAACCGAAACAACTTTGTTCATGCGTACAATACTCAGTTTCGACAACCTTTGTCATAAAACCATGAATTTAGAAAGATTTTATTATTGTATCTAAAAATTTACAATTTTTAATATCCTAATTTAATTGAAAACTTTCAAACAAAGCAAAATAACACATATTTACATAATAAATAATTTCTAATAGTTCTATTTTTGACCTCATTGCAAAGTCACGTAGTTAGGTCGCTGCTTGTAGTGTTGTGACTCTTCAGATACACTTGTATGCGAAAAAATCGATTACATATACGAAAAATCGAATGTATTACTTTCAAATTATCAATTGACGACACGTTACTGCGCGACCGCATTATGCACTTAATACATAGGTACCCTAAAATAAATTACGACTTCGACAGAGACGTACACTTTGATAATTTCATAGATAATCAACTAGTCATTAATTTAAATGACGATGATGACGAAGACGATGACGATTCTAGTACTAGTAGTGTATAAATAAAATATCCTAAACATAACTTTTATTTCATTATGACAATTGATCTCTTAAAATTCTGATATTATAGTAATCGATCTCATAAAAATCGGATATTATAGTAATCGATTTTTTTACTCCCAACCCTATTATCCTATTTGTCATAACTGTCAAACGGTACTTCTTAGATTTGTTGGACTATAACTTTATTTTATGCAAATACAGAATTACTATTATTTCCTTTACTTAAATATATTTTTATTATCATCTACCCTCTCTCCTAATGCAACCCTATATTTATCACAACACACGACACAATACCCACCATTCCTCTTTATAGTATCACCATCACAGCTGGCGTTGACGTCAGCATTGAAATGCATGACCTTAGGCATGGACCTGACGCTGAGGTCATCATCAGCGTCCAGGTCCACGATGGGGGAGTCGTCGTAGGCCGCGCCCCGCCGCGACCCCGCCGTGAGCAGCGAGCGGGGGCGCGCGGGGGGCGCGGCGGGGGGGAGCGCGCCCCCGCCCGCGCCCCCCTCGCCCAGGACTCGCCGCCCGCGCCCTGTGTGGCGGGACGCGATGCGCTGCGGGACTGTGGACAGCGCCTAAAAACAAAATGTATCAATAAGCGAAGGATCTATTTATGAATACATCATATTCTGTTTTATTGAAATCATTTGTAGATTATAATTTGCTACGTACTGCTTTAGAAGTTACTACGGCACGATATAATCAAGGGACATCCCATCCGAACAAACCCAAATAAAATATATAACTTCATATCAAAAACTTAGACTAAACTATGGACTAAAATAAAACTTAAGACCACAACAGCTCTACAGTCAACACCTCATCTACTATCTTTTACACGCATCAACTGCCTTTATTCTTCACGATTACTTTACTAATAAAACAGTGCAGTTATAGTGCACAAGCGTGTGCGCAAACACACATGCACTCTGTTCCTTTTACTCTTATAGCCTAAAAAGACAGCAAGCCGACAAGATCGGAGAGAGATCCAGCTCAGAACCCACATTGTTACGTGCCTTCCAAAACACGGAAACTGAGCTATTTATTTCTTAACCACACACAACATTCGAAAAGTCAGTGCGTGCTATGGCGGTAGAACTCGATCCCTTTGACTTGGCAGTCCCACGGTCTTACCACTAAGCTATCACAGTTTCAATGAAAGTTACAATAAAAATACTTAATAAATTAATAATAATAAATAGTAACTCACAGTATCCTCATCGGGCTCGTTGTTGCAGTGGCTCGGCGGGTTGGAGTACTTGTGTAGGAGCTCTATCGCGAGCCGCTTGCTCATGTCTTGTTGGAAGAACGCGTGCTGGGGACATAATAAACAATATTAAGTTTGATCATAAGGAGAGCTCGCGGTAGACCCAGGAGGAGATGGCGGGATGAGCTCGATTCATTTGCACAAAACAGGCCCTAGTTAGCCATAGCAAGATTGTCTTTAAATGGAGGAAAATAAAAATGGTCTTAGACTACAATAATTATTATTACTTTTACTCTGTACTATCAGGTCGCCCTCCATTCTTCCTTACGGTTTTAGTGTCTCAAGCAATGTCTTAACTTTTTTTTTGTCTTCCAGTCATATCTCACAGAATTATTGTTTTAAACTTTTTTGACTTGTTCACACATTTTTGACGACAAACGGGTCTTATTCGCGATATGATTCGATTTTTTTTTCTCCCGACGTTTCGGCCGAGTTGCACCGACCGTAGTCACGGGTGGACCCGTGACCCAGAAATATCAAATTATATCGCGAATAAGACCCGTTTATCGTCTAAAATAAAGAAATCTCTTAAAGAACTTTCACTTCAGGGAATGTTAAATTAGACCTGAAAACAAGCTTATTATATCTATTATGATGACTTACCTGTAACAACTTATCAGCCGTGGGTCGTTTCTTGGGGTTCTTGGTGAGTGCCAGCTTCAAGAAGGAGTGGAAGACGGCGGACCAGCGCTCGCGCTCCTTCAGCGCGGGCGGCTTGAAGCCAGACTTCGACATCAGGAAGAGTACTCGCATCGGGTGCAGCTCGAACATCGGGGGCTGGAGTTCGGCTAACTCTGTAATATTAAAGTCATTTTAAAATGTGAAAGTAACTTTTTTCTCTGTCATTCTGAGTGTTACACTTTTAAAACTAAACTGCTTAACCGATTTTTATTTATTTTGGAAAGGCTTAAAGTAACCTTTCTACAAACTGGCATTTAACTATGTGTATAGTTTTTTGGACATTATGAACATTATAAAACTTACATAATATATTTACAATTAATATAATAACTAGCTTTGTTAAGAACAATATTAGTTTCTCAAATTATATTTCTATGAACCCAAATTGAATAAGGTAATAAAGGTAAAGTTACTATAAAGTACATTTTCTTTGACCGGCGCTATAATTGCGGACAACACAATGCAGACGTAAGAAATAAACAGCCAATTAAGTAGACAATATTTCATGATATCTTACCAATAGCTGTAATGCCACACGCCCAAATATCACAGAGCTGGTTGTAGCCACCCTTACGCTCCACAGCTGCCACCTGAAACATGAACAAGAGAATCAATTATTAGATCTCTCTCTCTCTCTTTCACAATCATATTATCACACTAATATTATAAATGTGAAAATTTGTGTGTCTGGATGTTTGTCCATCAATCACGCTGAAAGTACTGAACGGATTTGGATGAATTTTGGTATACAGACAGGGTATGAGCAGACTTGGGTGATAGGGTACTTTTCATCCAAATTAAATGTTCTCTTAAAATCTTGTGAGCGCCGAGTAGGTCTGAGAATCAGTCAACATCTGCTTTCTGTCCACAATTTTTTGGTAATGCGTAGTGCGTACGAAGTCGCGGGCAACAGTTAGCTTAAAATAAAATGAAGTCTTAAACCAATTCTGTGAGTTCTGGTGTTTTGGATACAATAGTCTATGAGGACACAGGTTCAATCCTAAAGTAGACAAAATCCAATCTGACTTTTTCAAGTTATTTGAACTTGTTTTAATTAATCCAAACAGTGAAGGAAAACATCGTGGAGAATTCTGGATTCCAAATATTAAACATTTGTCCTGGGTGGGAATCGAACCCACGACCTCCGGTATAACAGTCAGGGTCATTAACCACTAGACCAACAGGCCCGTCAACAATATGGCATAAGTAAAAGTATCCTATGTTATGTTACCTCAGGCGCCATCCAATACGGGGTACCGATGAAGCTCTTCCTCTTGTTGATGGTGGCTGTGATCTGCGCCGACACGCCGAAGTCTGCCAGCTTCACGTCACCACACTCCGTGAGAAGTATGTTCGCGCCTTTTATGTCACTGGAAAGGAGATACAAGGATTTTATGAGGAGAAAATGAAAAAAAAAGATAGCAGTTAAAATTAACCCTGACGTATAAGGTTTTACTTTTACGCACTTACACTAAATTTCAGTGCGTAAAAGTAAAAAGCAGGACTTTTGCTATTATGGAAACTGACTGCCTACTAATATACACATACTATGCTTTTCGTTTCTACATTTTGATCTGATACAGTAAACTTCAAGCTTTGACAGCTATATATTTATTTGGCAACAATTTTAACCCATAAACTATTTTTACTCACAGAAAATGTTTTTTTTTTTAATCAAAGGTAGGTTACATTTTATCTTATGGCTAGTGAATTCGCCAAACGTACTCGTTCAACGGCGAGAAACGCTCTTAAATTAAATCACTTAGCAATAGGATACATATTTAACTAAAACTATACTAAACAATGCGAAACATGTAGGTACATACATATAAGTTCTATAATACTACTCGACACAGTCATCGAGCAAAGAATCTACTTATTCATCAAATATACTTTAGTCCTTTCGAGTCTGTAGCTTCTGGGATAGGCCTAGAAGCACAATATAATGGTACTCACCGATGCATCTTGCCCATACTGTGGAGGTAGGAGAGGCCGGTCAGCGTCTCCCGACACATGTACGCTATCTGCAGCTCCGTGAGCGGGCCCGTCTCGTGGTATATGTCCTGGAATTATAATAATACGGTTATTTAGTTACAGTTAATACAGGTTGTACAGCTCTATCGACCAAGCCTAGAATTAGCCATATCTAGTGCTGGTAACTCTTCTTACTTCGCGCATAAAAAAGAATGTACTTATTTTTCATTTTTTCCCTTCACAGATCTTTGGAAAATCGAAAGGAGAACCAGTCTCTCAAAATAAAACATAGTCATCAGAAAAGTACAGCCTGTTCCATAGTAGCCTTTTTAGCGACAATTCTAACATCACACTCAAGGTTCTTGTTGATGTTACACCGACCTTCATTCAAAAAATTCACTACTTTAATCCATTCCGACATAGGATACATCGAAAGCAACAAGAGTCTTACAAAATTTGTCTCAAAATGAATACAGGCATACAATTTTCTAGAACCTTCGATAATTCCCCTTACCTGCAAACTGCCCCCACCACAATACTCCATGGAGATCCACAGCTTGTCCCGACGGAGGTAGGAGCCGTAGTACGCGACGATGTTGGGGTGCCGGCAGTCCTTCATCATCAGGATCTCCTGCTGGATGATGGCGAAGTCATCACCCGGCTCTAGCTTTATCACCTTGATGGCAGCAAGTTCATTGTTGCCGTTGAGCCTTTTCGCCTGGAACGATAGAAAAAACACGTTAGATGTATTTGTAATTTGAGGATCGAGACAAGACATGACATTATAGGAAAGAATTTGGCAGTTCGACTCGCGAGCCCGCCGCCGCGTCAGCTCATGATTAAGAGCTCCGGTTGGGTCCGAAACTAGACGTGCTATCCCGATAAATACGCGTGATTAAACCGTTAAGTACATAATTTAAACAAGAATTTGGTGGTTCATAAATGAAGTAAGGTTTTTTTTACCCGATGATTTTAGTCTCCAGCGAACAGTTCATACGGTCTGTATGTGCAAGGCAAGATTAAGTTTGCAAGGGTGACTAACACCTGTAGTACATCGTCGTCTGAAGTTTATTAATCGTTGTCGATTTTTTTATAAAATATTCGTATATAGCGAGGAAAGGTTCGAGGTAGCGCGGGATAAAAAATCGTGGAAGAATTTGGGGAAGAGCATTCCCAACATTGGAACACTACGGGCTAAGTTAAAAAAGATGTTGTAACAAAGAGTAAAAAGGGACAGTATATCTTATACATCTACTCTATACTGTTCATACATAATGTAAAATTCTTCCAAAAGTGAGAACTACAACAATGATGCAATTTCTCGCAAGTTAATCTGAACATAAAACAAGAAAATATATTGACGGAGGATATTTGACATAATTCACTTGTGGACAAGTGTGACGCGTCTCCTTCCCTTTTCACTAAGTATTAATAAAACAACCAGTTAAGTACGAGTCAACTGGCAAGCCGTGTTGATAAATATACTGGGTTCTATGGGCTTAAATTAAACCTTACTTGAAACAAATATTAGCAAAAATTTCGTTAACAAATAGAAATAAAATATAATAACAGTTACATTAGGAATCTACTAAATTACATGTATTTTTTTGTAAATAATATCATACATTTTGTAAACCTAATTTAATAGAATGCTATTTGACAGCATTTGTTTTTGTTGTAATGTTATGTATTAAAAACATTTAACATAACTCTTAAACGAATTTTCATTTTAAAAAGGAACTGCAAATAAAATACAGTTTGTACACTTAATTGTAAATACACAACTACCTATTTGCTATAATTCAGTTATGTTACCTAATAAAAGTTCATTGAATTACAAAGGTTTACGCACTCGACTGCGGAACCCTAATAAGTTCAACGTTTCATTGATTTAAATGGGTAGACGGGGCGAACGGACAGACAGACGGAAACGGCAACTTGCTAACTTAGGGATGGCGAACATTTTGTTACAAGTTAAACAGATGAAGCTTACATTTAAAATTATATCATATTTTAAGTAATATACTTTACGAAATTATCATATACATACTTATTTTTTAATATAATGTATTTATATACTCACAAATTGGTAAAAGAAATCTTTACCAACAGATCCGCGATAGGAGTAGTTATTAATTTTAAATATTGACAAAAACAGTGTGTTTTTTAAGTAGTTTATGTTAAGTAACCCATAGTATGGCTAAATTACTAAACTTATTTCCATGAAAGTTAATAAAGCGATACATAACACCCAAAAGAAGAGGATAGTTTATCGCCACAACCGACCTCTAAACAGTCAAATACAACCAAAACTTAGTAGCAAATAACCGCCTATTTCTAGCCTCAAACTATAAGTCCTAT
Organism: Chrysodeixis includens; assembly: GCA_941860345.1. Lineage (NCBI taxonomy): Eukaryota > Metazoa > Arthropoda > Insecta > Lepidoptera > Noctuidae > Chrysodeixis > Chrysodeixis includens. The sequence continues at coordinate 2,322,402 of OW796116.1, read as the reverse complement.
AAATCTTTCACCAGTCTACATAATATGCACACCATACAACCTGAAACATTTTGCATACACAAATTACTTCATGCAAATCGGTTTGAGCGCGGAAGTTGAAAATTTCCTTCTGAAACGCTCGCTGAAATTGTATTACAAATTGCTATTTTATATAAAAAATACGTACGTAAAATACTTTGTGCTTTTCATTTCCTATCTGTTACGGTTAGGTACTTTTAATGAAACGGTATTTTCGGTTTTGTTCTGTGTAGAGGTATAGTTTTTCAGTGCTCATTATAATAAACTAATGTTGTTTACAATGTCAAAAGTGTTGAAGATTGCTCCAGTGTCTATGGTCTGTGGACTAGCCAAATCTCAACCAATTCGGGTTAGACGTTTCATTATTAAAGCATAATTGATAGACGATCAAATCTACTTCACCATTTACAATATTTTTTATGATTTAAAAAACTAGATTTACAGACTAAAACGTAATCCTACTTTCATTACACCTTTCCCGTACGTAATTAAATCATTCGTTCACGTATTTTTAATCAATTAACGACAAAAAGTCATTTAGTTTCAAAAATACGCCTATAAACCTACATTTTAACACATGACAAGCATCAAAAAACTTAATTTACTCTTCACACTGATTCGCCAAAGGTTGTGTATCCCTGCAGTCAATGATACGTCTGACTCAAACGCTTGCTATTGTTCTCAGCGTTCGTTAATTATTTATTTACAGATGTACCTGCCTTGACCACAAAGAAACGTTTACGTTTACCGCGGTCCTTGTTTGATTAAGAACAGACCCTCATTAACTAGTATTAAGCGATTTGCCAAGACTGACCTACAACAAAAACTGTCTAGTAATGTATGTAAATATTTATAACAAAATTCCAAGTCGCTTCAAAGTATTGAACTCGAAGAAATTTAAGATATAATTACAAAATTAGCTTAATGAATGTAATTTATACAGTTTACTTGATTTTATGGATATAAAATGTTGATTCCTTACTCATTCTGTTAAAATAATTTTTTTTTACATGCTATGTTTTGTGTCAGCGAAACATGTTGATCTACTGTAATATTATTTACACGAATGTCTACCATGTTTAACGCAAATAAATGATTTACTAACTTACTGTTTATAAATGTTGAGTTTTTGCACATCATATGAAAGTAGACACATACATAGATAAATAATTACGCAACAATTATAATTATTACGAAATTATATTTTAGAATAGATAGATATTGAATTAAGGTCAAATATTGATTTAGGTTTTAATCATAGCTCTCAGATCATTTCTAAAAATAAATATTTGTGTTAATGAGATAAGATAAAAACAAATAATTGGACTAGTGACACACAAACATAAATATTTTTATGTACCTGTGCCATTATATGTATTAAACAAAGGCTTTTAAAATACCACTTGAGAGAGACCTACGCCTAGCAAAATACCTCAAAAGCCAGAGTTAAAAAAATATATATATCATCCTATATTTCTAAAAGTTATTAGCCATCCACGATTTTTTTTAATTATAGGTGACAAGAATTTAACAAGCGTACATTTAAACTACGTATATTGTAGTCAGCTGGACATCGTAAGCGAAATTGTAGTTTATTGTAACTACATACTTATTAACTTTTTTATTTTACACCCCAAAAATATTATAAACGCGAAATATTGTAGGAATAGATAGATAATGAATGTTTGTTACTCTTAACGCTTAAACGGCTTAATCAATTTTGATAAATTTTGGTATGGAGTTAGCTGACATCCTGGATTAACACAGACTTTTAACAGACTACATCAGTTAAGTTTTTTTGTAGCTATAATCATAATCATAATTCTTTATTGCAAATCCACAATGTAAAGATAAGATGGTAATATAAATAACATGGTAGCAATCAATCAAATCAATAAGCAAATAACAGAAATCTGTGCGGATGAAGTCGCGGGCAACAGCTAGTTTACAATAAATGTCCACATTGTTCAAAGAAAGTTACATCCAGCTGCCAAAAGACAGATCAGTTCTAAATCGCACAGGAAAAGTTTAGTTACGTTAAGTGGCAATCAAGAGGTCGTGGGTTCAAATCCCGCACATACTAGACTGCAATTACTATTGTTATGAGTTTCTAACTATTCCTAGTATTGCAGGTTGTAAATTATTGTATAGGAAACCTACTGGTACCTGTAAGATTGTTATATTTGTGGAAGCGAGACAGCGCATTACACGGTGTAGTGAGCTGCACGGATAGCCGAGTGGTATAAGTCACCACGCCAATTACCACTGTGCGCGACGTGACGCGGTTTCGATCCCCGCGTAGAACAAGAATTTGTGCGTTCCACAAATGCTTGTTCTGAGTCTGGGTGTGTTTGTGCATGTGAATTGAATGTCTGTGAAACCTACCGCGATTTAAGGATTAAATTCCTTAGTGCGGGAGACGTATAAAAAAAAAACAGAAAAGTGCTATCTCTCTTACAACTGCAACAGTCTTACCCTTGGTTTTTCAAACGCTGATCAACACAAAAAATTTATTAATCGTCAGTCAAAACTCATGTTAAGATCTGTGATTGGTTGTAAGTTTTATGGTCAACCAATCACAGTCGTGATCAGTTGATTTGACAGAAGATTTAATTAATCAGCCTTTCAGAAACCGAGTGTTAATTTAAAAGGTGATAGTGCGCTCTCTGTCTGCTGCATAACCTCATCTTTCATCTGAAAGTGCTAGTTATTAAACTTATTAATATTTTACAACAGTATCAGCAATTATGTTTTTTTTTTCCTAGCCTATAGTGTCCCACTGCTGCAATTATGTTACTCCAAAAAAAATATATCCTTTTCAATAACCCACCAACCGTTATATCTAAATCCTAAATTCCTGTCATTAAAAAAAGATTAAGGAATCGATTATTGAATCTAATCGATAAAATTATCAGTATCGAATTATCGATTATAAGAACTGCGCATAATATGAATGGCACTATAATGGCAATGTTGTCGCGAGGTCAATGACCCGGCCGACACAAGTTTTACTAATTAGACGTGTGGCCGAATAACGATGCGTTTGAACGACATAACTGTGAACTGAACTGTTATTTAGGATATGACACTGTGTTGTGACAAAAATCATAATAATACTAGTTGTTGCACGCGACTTCATATGCGAAAAAAAGAATAGAGATGAAAAATAAATGTTGGTCGATTCTCAGACCTACTGAATATGCTCACAATATTTCAAGAGAATCTGTCCAGCCGACCAGCCGTTTCGGAGGAGTGAATGAAATTAACTTAATATAAAGATGAACTATCTCTGTATTATTAGGCCTATATGTATTGTTTGGAGTATCGCCAGAATCCTTACATGGCTGCAATTTAAAAATATATATTATAGTTTTTCTTAAAAAGAAATTGAAAAAAGAAGGCAACCACTATCACTACGTAACCAGAGGGATAGTCGTGTTTTCAATTTCTAAATACAATTTAAAAGGATTTTTTTTCATTTTATTTCAAAACGTGTCTTTGGTGCCATAAATCACGTATAATTCCATAGTTGCACGTCTGCCTATCACTCCACAGTATATCAGGAGACATAGTAAAATCAAAGCAAGGGGTGCAAGTACTGCAAGTTGAGAGCCGCCCTTGAGATGAGACAAGTGCTTTCGACACCCCAGACTTATGAGTACTATACTTTACTATATTGCTACACTATATAATACCGCTATCATGTATATTGCAACGGTACCACCACTAAGCCAGAGTAGGCGATCCCGTGACTCTGGCTTAGGTAGTAGAAGGGGCCCGGGGTGTTTTAGTCGGTAGGAGTCCGAGATATCCAGATGCCGCGTCCTCGGCCCGTGAGCTGAATTCATTAGCATTTCACCCTCGAAAAAATAGGTACCACCACTACCAATTGAAGTAAGACAATATCGTAGTTTGTTGAAGCGAGACAACACACTAGACTACGTAGAGTTGCGTCTCACTTCCACAACTGCAAGACTTCAACATAAAGTAAGTTGTAGAGGTTCCCTGGTTTATTCGGCCAGTTTCTCAGGCCCTCTCCCCTAGGGCGATGCCGGCGTGACGCTGGGGTTTTTTAGTGGGTATACCAGTAACCTTCTACATACCCATAGTCCTCCGAGAGTTGCAGGGGATACGTAATACATTTTCGCCCGGCGAAAAAAGAAAAAAACGGTTTGGCCTTTTCAAAATCTAACAACGTTATGTAATTACCTTTCTTGTTAAATCATAAAAAAAAACAACATTGAACTCAAAACGGTCGAACGCAGCCTACAACGAAACTAAAAACAGATGTTTTATGGCTAAACACCAAATATAGCGAATTGTGGCTCAAGTTCTTAGTATTCACTTGATTCATAGATATTATTAGGCATTTTATATTATTTTTAAGCTTAGTTTATGGTAGACATATTATTTATTTTATTTAGAACACGAAATATACGACACAGGCTTATGTTTCAGTTCAATTTTGTTTTTCTATTATAATCGGTTAAATTGATCACTGCTCGATTCTGCTTTGGGAACATTAACTCCGTCTGACGAAGTCCATTAAAAAGTATCTTATGTGTAAATTCAAGGTGTCAACAAACTCCGTACCAAATTTCATCAACTTTTCTGCCGTTTGAGCGTGAAAGAGCAACAAACATCCATCCATACGTACGAATTTTCGCGTTTATTATATTAATAGGATATCCGCTCAAGAATATCGCAATGACTAATCAATCTTAAATACATTTTAAAGTGAATTAAAACCGCATATGTAACCAATTACTAGCCATTTACTAGCACACAAAATGTATGATCACTTTCAAACAGTTCAAAATATGCCAATTTTTAATGTTCAACAATTACGTATGTTATAATTCTCATCTCATTCATCATACTCACTTATGTAAGAGGTTTGAAGACAAATTGTGAGAGCAATTGATACTATATTTTAACTAACCCTCTGCACGCGACTTCGTCTGTATCTTATACATGTATCTAATTCTCGTGTTACAATCTTAGTGGCCGTGAGGCTCCAACTATCAGATGACCTTGGTAAGACAAGGGAATCTTCATAGACACCCACCACCTCGGGGGAGGAAATGGGTAGTGTCAGACTCTTACTGACTAAACCTGAACCGCCGTGTAACGTCTCCCGCGTTTGGTCGGTGCGCGGATAGCGTCGCACACGCACTGACCGTGGAACTATCAGATGGCCTAACCTCTCCGAAGAGTTGACGACAGAACCGTTAAGACCGCAGTAAGCATGAGTCAACTAGTTATAAATACTTAAACTTTCTTTAAAACGAAACAGTTAATTTTAAAGGTAATTGCGCAGTCTACTTATACTATAAGTCTGGAGATTCAATCTCGTTAAGCACGCCTGTTTGATACTTTGGTGCTAGAATGTCACCAGCCCTTTGCGTGTCAAGCGATAAGGAAGTAGGTCAATCCATAGTTTAAAAAGGCTACAACGACTTTCAGAGTGTTATTGACATAATTATAAAAGGGGGTAAGTAGGAAGCTGTGGAGCATTGGAGAACGTGTAGACTCGATGGTTGTCTTCGGACTATTAGTGGACCAGTCAAGCGCATGTAAAGTACAAAATCCGTGATAATATTAAACGTAGAATTACAGTAATGTCGATAATTGGGTGTATGTCGGGACCGATTTCGGTCACGGCGGCTAGTAATAGGTACTAAGACAATAAACAAGTAGTATATTATTGGGCATTCTAGACCACCTTGCCGTCGGCTCACTCCGTTCACCTCCGTCAATGCGGTGGTCTAGAATGCCCAATAATAATAATGAGAATTTTTACATAAATTGTACCATGATTCGATTGATTTTAAAATATTTGTAACCAACAGGTAATGATTGAATTGATTTGAATTGAATTTGTCATTGCGCGCTCACAACTAGTAATACAATCGTCTGTGATACAGATTCTTGTATACTTAGTATGCTTTTTCATCGCAATAACGATAGGAACCAACAGGCATTTGTTTGTATTTGTAGTATGCTATTGCGCGCTCACAACTGGTGCGGTACAATGGTCTCTAGAACAGACTCGTGTACCGACGCAGTATGCTTTTTCATCGCAATAATGATACGAACCAACAGGCATTTGTTTGTATTTGTAGTATGCTATTGCGCGCTCACAACTGGTGCGGTACAATGGTCTCTAGAACAGACTCGTGTACCGACGCAGTATGCTTTTTCATCGCAATAACGATACGAACCAACAGGCATTTGTTTGTATTTGTAGTATGCTATTGCGCGCTCACAACTGGTGCGGTACAATGGTCTCTAGAACAGACTCGTGTACCGACGCAGTATGCTTTTTCATCGCAATAATGATACGAACCAACAGGCATTTGTTTGTATTTGTAGTATGCTATTGCGCGCTCACAACTGGTGCGGTACAATGGTCTCTAGAACAGACTCGTGTACCGACGCAGTATGCTTTTTCATCGCAATAACGATACGAACCAACAGGCATTTGTTTGTATTTGTAGTATGCTATTGCGCGCTCACAACTGGTGCGGTACAATGGTCTCTAGAACAGACTCGTGTACCGACGCAGTATGCTTTTTCATCGCAATAACGATAGGAACCAACAGGCATTTGTTTGTATTTGTAGTATGCTATTGCGCGCTCACAACTGGTGCGGTACAATGGTCTCTAGAACAGACTCGTGTACCGACGCAGTATGCTTTTTCATCGCAATAACGATACGAACCAACAGGCATTTGTTTGTATTTGTAGTATGCTATTGCGCGCTCACAACTGGTGCGGTACAATGGTCTCTAGAACAGACTCGTGTACCGACGCAGTATGCTTTTTCATCGCAAAGCACACAATTAAACACAAACATAAAGTATTAAGATCATTTATTGAATTACTTTCAAAACATAACATAAGTTCATTAAGTTTTTAGATTATAACGAACTAAACATTGGAGGCTTCACGAACAACTCATCTGCAGACTGCACAAACGCTTGGAGTTTACGCCACTGGTTGGTGTTGCTATCAGTCTCAAATTTTATTCGAAGTAGCGCTTTCCTCCATAGTTCTTGAGAGTCTGTTTCGCGAGCATCGTTTGTTTGATACACCTTGAGGTCAATATAGTACTCGCCAGATGTGTTTGCAGTCCGACGTTCGCTACCGTTTGCTATTCTTGTAACGAAGAACGTCGACAACACAGACGTCGATAATCCATCACATTCGTCGTCTCGTTCATGTTGGAGCCCGAATATATCAGTCTTGTGTTTTTTGCTGGAACAAGAAGTAAATAATAATGTTAACACGTACTCGAGTACTAACGATAATTTTAGGACACTTGTTTGACTAAGAATTGATGAAAGGATACACAAAGGCATAAAAATATCATATTAGTTACCTTATAGTGGAGGATTTCGTAGTTGGATTAGTTTTGCGTTTGCCTGTAGATGTTGTTCGTTTTTGGGAGCTTTCTAGTTTGCGATCATTGTTGAAGGAATTGATGTCACTCTCGCAGTCAGACCTGAAAGTTTAACAAATCAATTGATTATAATTATTTATTAAACTTAATATTAGGAACATAAGTTTAGTTATAAATGTAGATATTTCTTGTTTAGTGTTGTTTCTGTTCAATAAATTTTATTACAGAAACAAACAAATTAAAGAGTTGTCATTATCTAAAATCTGTACAGATATTAGTAACACTAACATTTTGTATGAAATTAAATATTGCTGTTAAACAATATTGAACCATCCATGTCTAGCATTAAACACTCGAAAATCGAGATATAAATTAATCAAGGAATAAAAACAGAACTTACATTTTAACTGGTGTGAATTCTGGCAAATTGGACAGCGGTATACTTAGTTAACTTACACAAAAGATAATCAGAATTGAGTATCAGATTGATGTAAGGTTTACTTTCTAGATTTTAGCTGAAAACCAGTAGCTGGGGTATGGTATTGTACCAAATATTATATCAGCACTAGAAAGTAATAATCGTTAACCAACATGCCTTTGCTTATAAGCAAATGTGAAATGATTCCTTGGATAATTTAAAAGGTGCATAATTAAGGCAAACATACTTAACAACACTACCATTTCTCTTATTCGTATTATATTCGTGCAAACGCAAAAAGTATCGACTAAGGGTTTTATTATTACCATGTTATAAATGCATATGCTGCTTAACGTGATCAAGTTACATCGTACGATTTTATGCTTATTGATAACTTAGCAAATTTCATAAGGGTTATCATTTTTATGGATATAAAATTAAATTAAACATTTCAGGCTAATGGGAGGTTTTATTGAAGTAAATAAAATATTAGAAAATATAGAGAAAAAAATAGACCAGCTGTGGATTTTTAATAGAGTGATAATGGTTGAACATTTAACCAAACAAACGCAAGATTATAACACGCAATAGATAATTTAAATTAGTATTCGTAATGAACTTTGGTGCCTACTTAATTCACTCTATATTCGTTTTAACAAATAAGACCTCTTGTTATTTCTGTTATGATAATTATAATAGTGCTAATATTCTTGGTGTGACAACCCTACATAAAATTTCAACATCAGCCCGTTGCAGTCCACCTCTGGCCCCTTTGTGTAAGTCGTCCCGCCACCTGGCGGGACGACTTGTATCTGTATTTTATGTGTTATAAAATATAACAAATAAAAATATATGAATATTGAAACTTAGTTATAATCATAATTTCATAATTGTCGCAGTATGGTGAACCTATGCAATAGTAAATATTTTAATTCGCAGTTTGTTTAGTAACTTAAATTAATAAAAAAATTAATTAATTAATATATAATATACCTTTAAATCGACTGAACTCTATTCTCAACATTGTGAGGTAAGTCCTTAAATATTTAGCTATTTGTTTCATGGTAATTCCTACTAATATTTAAATTTGTAATTGATTTGTAATATTTAAAATGTATGGTGTTTTTTTTTCAGCAATCTCAAACGATAAAAAATACGTTCTTGTCTTCACGGAAACAGTGATCGTTGCACAGTAAAGAAGATTGAGCAAATTACGATTTAGAAATCTACAAAGATCATCTAATATATTAATACGCTGTTAAAAACAAGGTAATGGTTATCATTCGATTTTCAAGACTTAACTAATAATTTTACAATCAGATTTTTTATTATAACCATCTTATGTATAGGTTCTAAAATAAAGAGATTTTAAGGTTCGGTCCGTAAGAATTACACTTTATGTGCATAGACTATTCTAATCATAGTATGATGTTTTTTTCAGAAGCGGAACAGAGCTGTTACTGTGTGAATGTGGTCAAAATTTAACAAAATCTAACTGCAGCAGTCAACAGATCGAGTAGTTAAGTTTTAGTTTTTAAAAGTAGTACCTATTAATCCATTGCAGGTACGATTACTTTATATTTTTGTAAGGTTCAATTAATTTGTGTTAAAATGCCTTTCTGTTCGGTATGCAAAATTGATGTTACTTCTCGCACTTGGTTTACACATTTACGTACTAATGAACATAAAAATAATAGCATTGTGCCTCTCAATGACAATATTGAAATTATAGATTCTTGTTTTAAAGGGCGTATTGCAAGTTATCGTATAAAAGCGTACGAAAATAATATTAATGACTATCCAGAATCTTTTTTAATTAGTATCAGAAAAGAAGTAAAGTCTTTAATAGACAATTCACTTCAAAAACATACATCGGTCAAGGTTAACTTTGATTATTACGGTATTTTTTTGTTGTACAAAAATGATGTTCAAGAACTGAAATCTTTTGCAACAAAAAACATAATTGTTCATTTTAATTACGATTTTGATTCACTGTACCAAAACTGTACAGTACAGATTTTAAAAAAAGTTGAGGAATTTCAAGAAAGAGATAGTGGATGGTCATTTTTACATAATTCACATTTAGAAATTAACATTAATAAATATCAACCACTTAGCGGCTCAAAGTTTTTAGATTTACCTAAATTTATAAAAAGCAAAAAAGCTTGTCTGAATATTCAAAACAATGATGATTATTGTTTTTTATGGTGCATTGTTGCTGCCTTATACCCTGTTGCACGTCACTCGCAGAGAGTAACTTCTTATCCACATTTTCGTGATGTCTTAAACATAGATGGGATTGCGTTTCCCATCTCTTTTTCAGACATCAATATTTTTGAAAGAAACAATCCCGCGATACAAATTTATATTTATGGTCTAAGAAATGGTAAAACTATAACAGGTCCACTGTACAGACCAACGAAGTTAAAAAAGGGTTCGAAAACTATTCATTTGTTGTTTTTAGAAAACGATAATTCATCTCATTTTTGTCTCATAAAAGATTTACCTCGTCTAGTAAAAAGTCAAATCACAAAACATCACAGTAAGTTGTATTTTTGTGAAACCTGTTTATTGTTCTTTCCTGATCAAGAAAAATATAATAAACACCTATGTGGAGGAGTAGTAACTGTTTTGCCAAATAAGGGGTCGGTTATACAATTTAAAAACTATCAAAGAAAACAAGATGTTCCATTTGTTATATATGCTGATTTTGAAACATTACTTGAACAGGTTAGTAACCATGAACATGACACCGCGAATACACTCAGCTTACAACGACACGTTCCTACTGCTTTTGCATATAACATTGTTTCTTCGATGAATGATAACTTTAATGAATTTAAAACGTATCGTGGTATTGACTGTGTTTCAAAATTTATTGATTTTCTTACTGAAGACGTTAAGAGGATTCATAAGATATTAACCGCAAATGTTAGGATAAAATTTTCACAAAAAGATGAGTTAGATTACATTGAAGCATCGCAGTGCCATATATGTGATCTTCCCTTATGGAGTAACAAAGTTAGAGATCACTGTCATATCACAGGTCGTTATCGAGGCGCCGCGCATAAACATTGTAATTTACAGTATAAAGTACCTACATTTGTACCAATTTTTTTTCACAATTTATCAGGTTACGACTGTCATTTGTTCATTAAAAAATTAGGTGAAATTCCAGGCAAGTTAACCATAATTCCAAAAAATAAAGAAAAATATATCTCGTTTTCTAAATTTATATTGATCAACGACAGTGAATACATTCATGTTAGATTTTTAGATTCATTCCATTTTTTAGGTACTAGTTTAGACAAACTTGCAAAAACTATGGCAATTGAAGATTTCAAGAATATGCGTTACCATTTTCCAAATTATGATAACTTTCGATTGCTTACACGAAAAGGCGTATATCCTTATGAGTACATCAAGGCCTGGCAATGCTATGACGAAACTGCCTTGCCATCTCAGCGTTTCTTTTTTAATTCTTTAACAAATGAAAGTGTTTCCTCGGAGGACTATGAGCACGCTAAGTTAGTGTGGAATGTATTTAACATAAAAAGTTTAGGTGAATATACTGACTTATATTTAAAAACAGATGTACTTCTACTTACCGATATATTTCAAAAGTTCCGGAAAACTTGCAAGTTACATTATAAGCTTGACCCAGCATTTTATATTACAGCACCAAGTTTATCTTTTGATGCAATGCTTTTAAAAACTAGGGTTCAATTAGAGCTCATAGATGATCTGGCTATTGTGCGAATGATTCAAAATGGTATAAGAGGAGGGTTATGTGTGTGCTCACACCGTTATGCTAAAGCTAATCATAAGTATATGTCTCCTTACGATTCAACAAAACCATCGTGCTTTATCGTTTATCTGGATTGCAATAACCTTTATGGTTTTAGTATGTGTCAATATTTACCCTACTCGGATTTTAGATTTTTGAATGAAACTGAAATAGAACAATTACATAATAATATTAACATTATAAAGGATGAGGCAGAATGGGGTTTCATATTGGAAGTAGATCTGTTGTACCCGGAATTATTGCATACTTTGCATAATGATTTACCATTTTGTCCTGAAAAATGCATTCCACCGGGTGGTAAAACGAAAAAACTTATTTCCACCCTTTACAATAAGTATAACTATGTAATTCATTACGTTCACTTAAAAAAATGTTTGGAACATGGGTTAATACTACGTAAAATTCATAAAGTTATTACATTTAGGCAAAGAGCATACTTGAAAGAGTATATTGAATTAAATACACAACTACGACAAAAGGCAAACAATGTATTCGAACAAGATTTTTTCAAGCTATTAAATAATAGCGTATTTGGGAAAACTCTTGAAAACACGGAGAATAGAGTGAATGTTCATTTAGTTAATACTTGGAATGATTCTGATAATGTTACTAAAAAGTGTCGCAGCGCTGAAAAACTAATAAGTAGTCCTTACTTTCATAGTAGTTCAGTTTTCTCAGAAAATTTAGTAGCGATACAAATGAACCCTGATCAAATAATTTTAGACAAACCTATTTATATTGGCTTTACTGTTTTAGAATTATCTAAATCGCATATGTATAATTTTCATTATAATATTATCAAACCCTTTTATAACAATAGAGTAAAATTATGTTATACGGATACAGATTCCTTAGTGTATGAGATATTTACATCAAACTTTTATCAAGATTTAAGTTATAAGTTTCTAGAATATTTTGATACTAGTAATTACTGTACAAATAATGAATTTAAAATATCACAAATTAATAAAAAAATCCCTGGATTATTCAAAGATGAGATGGGAGGTAAAATCATCACAGAGTTCGTTGGTTTGAGGTCAAAATTGTATTCTATTAAAACTTCTGATTATGTAATTAAGAAAGCGAAAGGAATAAAAGCTAGTGTAGTACGTGATTTAACAATTAACGATTATGAGAATGTTTTGTTCAATAAAGGACTCATTCGAAGGAAAAATATACTGTTCAAATCAATTAAGCATGAGATATTTACGCAAAGTGTAAATAAAATTGCTCTTTCTGGAAATGATGACAAACGAGCATTATCTTCCGATAATATTTCAACGCGTGCATGGGGTCATGCTGCAATTTTAAAAGAAATGTAATGATTTTGACCACGTAAATCAAATTATACTTTAAAATAGAGTTAGTTTATAAAGTAAGTTAATTTATAAGTTATTATAGTTTTTGTTGTATTGTACAAAAAATGTTATATTATAAATAAATGTGTTAATGAAAGGTATTGTTTATTGTTTTATTTGTTCATCTTTACAATTTTCTCGATCATGCATATCATAACCCTTCTTTTTTGACTTCTTCAGAGTCGGATAATAATCAAGTTGCGACATGACGCAGGAATATTATTACTAACAATGTTTATGACGATACATATACGCTCATATTACATGAGCGAGTATGTATTTCATCACTCGGATACATGTAATGCTTAGTTTACAACTTTCGGTAGACAAAAGACATAAGCAAAACATCAACAATCATTTGAAACTTGCTACTGGAAATTGATTTTTAGTGTTCTTACGTTATAATTGATTGTCTTGTGCATTCAATATGTGCTTATTACATAAAGGTTAGAATATATTACATTCTTTATTTATTGCACTGCATAAGATATTTATTTCGTATAATCATTAACTAAATATTATTCACTTGGAGTACTTGTACCTATCTGCACATTAAATTCAACATGACTTCGGTAAGTAATTATTTTATATTTTCATGTAAAATGTTAGTGTTTTATGCAATGTAAATATTTAACGATATATTATATTTTTATTTCAGCCATCGGGATCAGACATAGTTTTTAGCCAATATGCTCAAGATCCTTACGAAGATTTTAACGAGATGCTTCGTCGCGAACGTGAGAACACCAACCGAGTAGCGAAAGAAAAAAAGACGAGACTACGGCGTAAAGACGCCGTGGGCAAACCCAACTCCACTCGGTCTTTCGTGATGAGCAGACATCAGCGACGAGGCCTTAAACTGATCAAAATATCAGTAATCGACCTGTGTAACAACTCTCCAGGCAGCGACAGTGACAATGAAAGTGATAATGTGATCATAAGTGCGCAGTACATTGTTAAAGACGCTGTGGACCCTATAGTGGATGAAACTGAATCATTAGTTAGGAAAATATCTAAATCGTTAATAGAATATAGTGATTAGTGTTTTAAATAAAAATGTTTGTATTGTTAGTAAGTTTTACTATGTAGGATAATAAAGGTATGTAAAGGATGACTTTATTGGTTAGAATAGTGTTTAGTTTTGTATTTTTTATTTTAAAATAGGATTAAACATAAGTGTAAATAGTTTAGTGTTACTATAAAATAAACGCTGTATTCTTATTAAAATGTTTTATTTTTTATCTTAAAAGTAATAAACACACACACTATACTTTTAGTTATCATTTAAAAACTTTTTTATACACAATACGTTTTTAAGAGCACACTGTTTGGAATGTTTATTACAACACAGGTTAACCATTCCATCGCAGGAGTATTTTTTGTGCAACTGAGATAAATTAGGACATGATTTCTCATCAAGTTCCGATACATCACAATTCCTACATAGATCCTTAACCCATTGCACCTTCTCGGAACCTTTAACTATAATATTTTTATCATTTAAATATGGTACGATTATACGATGGAATTCTCTGTAGTCGATGTGTCCTTCACTCCAATAAATACCTCTATTTCTTTCTATCCATTTAACTTGTATCTTTTCCTCGCTTGTTAGGTATCTAAATGAGTATGGAGGTTTTATTAAAAAAGTTTGCGTATAGTCTTGAGTAGCAAACGCCAATTCTTTTATTATAAAATTGTTATAAAGGTCCTTGAATCCTTGTACATCCAGTATGAGCGAATTTGATTTCATGATATTTTCTTAACAGTGCTGCTAAGCGGCTTGTACTCTATTATGCAGTCGTTTAATATAAGACAATATGCAGATGTTTGATCAGGTATCTCTGAATCGCTTTCAATTTCCACTCTGACGTCCACAACAGGTCCTCCTTTTAGATTGTCAGCTTGTCTCGAGCAATCAATAACGAATAGTGGCGCTAAGTCTTTGAATTGTTTTTCACTTAATAACGGTTCCGCGCGGCGTCCATAATACGACTGTTGAAATCGAGTATACTGTTCATATAATAAAGCCACGTTATTGTTTGCAAAATTAACGTTTAAATTTTCATAAGGAAAGTATGTTGAATTGAGGTATACTTTAACATCTCGTATATGACAGTGATCAAACTGGGACATGTCAGAACTTGCACTATTTTTTCTATTTGTTTGTAAGCCAATAATAATATATCTAGGTTTTTCTATTTGAGATGATGTTTTGATAGACCAGGTATGTTTTGTAGTTCTAGGTAACGCAGGATACTCGTATAAATCCCAATTTCGGAAAACCATCTGCAGTGGACGATCTTTTTCTAATAATTTAAGTAAACTTAGTTTTTCCTTATCGGACACTTTAACGTGCGGTACGCGCCATATGATTTTGTTAATAATAACATCGTCTAAAATGTCTCCAGTATTCAATTTCACAGCGTTCAAGTTTGTATTGCTTCGTAACAATATCAACTCGTGCCTACTATTTATAACAACCTTCTTAAAATCTTCTGCAAATCCGAGTATGTTGCAAAGTGGTATTGATACAGAAAATTTGCCTCCGTTTATATTTTTTGTGCCTTCAATATTCCAGCCCCAAGAATTAGATATTTTCGATTCGGTCTCATTCATTGAAATTAATGACTTCATCGTGGTTGTTACACCAGCATTTTTTATTTTATCAATTTCGACTCCATTTAGTTCGTACCTTATATCTTGGAACAGATAGAGTAGAGCATTATTGGTAAAATGAATGCTGCTCGCGGCATCTTTTGAATCCTTTTTGTTAACAACTATGGTTCCTTCCAAATACAAGGTGCTTGCTGACGGTAAAACATACAAGTCCTGTTGGTTGATAGGTATGCGTATCTCGTCATTCCTGTTAAAACTGGTCACGTACGGTTTATATGAATGGTATTCGATACCTTCAACAGTATTGTCGTAGCTTGGTGTGGATAAAACATCTAAGATATTCATTTTAGTAGACCGAGAGCTTTAAGAAATGCTTTATTTTCTCGCGTTAATTTTATTATTTTCTTCGAGCTAGTTCTTGTATGACTGGAAGCTTGATATAAACTGACGATTTTCTTTGGTCGATACATATATTTATTATAGTCAATCATTTTTTCTTCTTAGATGTAAATAAAGCTGTACTTCTTCACCGCGTAAATTTATTAGTTGATTGTTTATGTCCAATAACCGTATATGTATACAGCTTATGTTGTTTTGGTTAATCGGAAAGTATATTGCGTTTTTAGGAATTTCTATGATTCTATATCCTGGTGGCACGTTGAGTGCAAATTCGTGTATAATGTGACTGGGTTCTCCGTTTATGTACGAACCACTGACAATATCACATTCAATCCTGATCACGGTCGTTGGTAAAATGTTAACTGGTAACTGTGAGACATGCAATTTATTTGCTTTTAAGATCTGCTTATCATATCCTAATAGATTTCGAAAAGTGTCTTCCTTATCGAAGTTTATATTTTTCGAACATAATATAGTAGTTTTTAGAGTATTGTTATTGCACTGTAGTTTTATCGAAGCGTTTTGTATTTTGGACGTTATATAATCGCTGATATCTTGAAGTTCATAAGTTCCTTCGGGTATTTCAATAACTTCCTCAGATCCATAGTAGAATTTATTGTTATTTTTATCAATATTTGGAATAGAATTAAACGTTGAGAAATGCAATAATGCACACTCATACTGACCGTTTAATTGTAATGTGTTAGGATAGTATGTAGACAAATCTGATGAGTTTCCAGTTATTGACAAAGTGAGGGACATCTTGAGAATGATAAAAATTAAAGAATAACATATTAATTTATACATTTTTATTTTTCCAAAACATTCTTAAATAATCTAAACATAAGTGTCCACAAATTACAGTATTGAATTTTTGGTACCTTGTATAGTTGTAAAAAATATTATAGTTTTTTAAGTATCGTATCAATTCAAGAGGTGGTTTCAAATCACCAAAGCTGTCAAAATATTCACAATAATTATTTAATTTAACATAAGCTACCCAATGTGTTCCTTCATTTTTTGAATTGTCCAAATTCACGATGGCGCATTCAATCTGCTTAGGTTTTCTCGGCAGCCGATCTTTCATGTAAACTCCTCGAAAGTATGGCAAGTCGCGCGCGTGCTTTTTGATGTCAACATCAGTTAATGATCGATTAGGTAGCTTACTTATCAGTTTTTTGATGAATTTATAAACAAACCTCTCCCATTTTTATGCGGTTTAATGTATAACCCCTTTCCTATAGCTAATGCTTCCATAGTTTTATTGTGCCTTTCAGTTTCTTGTAAATTTTTTTGAGCTGTTTTATAATCGTTAACAGTTTTTGCAATACCAGCAGCACCACCTGCTAAAGACCCTAAAGCCGACAATCCAGCGAAAATTGGAATCAAAGGCAGAAGTCCACCGGTCTTCGGTATAGGTATGACACGAGGAACTCGTACGTTCTGTACGCAAGGAAATATTTTTCTAGCTGCCAAGTAAGCAGCGTTTATCAGAGCCTTACTGTCCTTATGTTTGATTTTCCTAATTTTTGATCTTATTTTTGACACAAAACTGTTAAACGTTTTAATTCCTGCACCAGACTTTAATTTAGCTTTCATGACTTTGCTCACCAGCCACGAACTAAGTTTTTCTCCTTTTCCTGCGTCCTTGGCTCTAAGTCTTTGTTTAGCCATGTTTAATAGTTGTAAGTCCGCCTTGTGTCGATTAGGTAAATCTGTATGGTTTTGATATGCGATATCGTGATGCATACAAGCTTCGTCTAACTTGTTTACACCTCGATCTCCACGCAATAATCGTTTTTGAAGTTTAGTACCCGGGCCACAATAATTGTAACCAGGCAAATGAAGTTCGAAGGGTAAATTATTAATCACACTATTAACTAGTCCACCACCTTGCATCGTTCAAAGTAAAATGAAATACATGTAAGAAATAATGATTTTTATATGAATAATTTGATATTTACTTTTATTAATTGACTATTGCAGCTCTATCGATCCAACTATTTTCTGCGTTACTTAAACCTAACCATTTCACAAACAATTTATTTCCTTTTCTTTTTAAAACTTTTTCAATCAAATAAACGCTCGGGAAATATGTTTTTTGAAGTTCCGGTTCGTAAAAAGTTCCCAAAATAGCTTGTTTTCGTTGATCTTCTATATGATACGTTTTTGGTATGGTGTTGTTAACTTTTTTTATGGTGAATATTTCAGTTGACCAATTAGGAGTATAACCCTTTTTAAAAACATGTTTGTATTTGCTAATACGAACACTGTCACCAACTTTGAACTTTGGCACGCTACGAAAACAAACGTGCTTGTGTGTTTCTTCTATATTGTCTTTTATATTCAACTCATTGCATTTATTTACTTCAACAGGTTTACATTTAATAGTACGATGCTTTGTGTTGTTATACATTTTCAATGTATTTTGTAATACCGTTCCATACCATACGTAGTTTCCATTCATACTAAAACACTTATACAATTTATTTTTTATAGTTTTTATCAATCGTTCAACAATTGATGCCTTCTTTGTAGAAAAGGTTGAGTAATGGTTAATATTAAACCGTTTCATGAGTGTCTGGAATGATGTATTATAAAACTCTGTTCCTGAATCTGTTTGTAAGTTAACTGGTTTGCGCCGACTTTTAGTGAGTATGTTCTCAAAAGCACTAGTAACATCAATTTTATTCTTCGATTTTAACGGTTCTGTCCAGGCATATTTTGAAAAACAATCAATCACCAATAAAATGTAATTGTAACCTTTGTTGTATTTTCTTAAATTTTGCATGTCCATCAGATCAGCTTGCCACAAGTCATCAATACCTTTTAAAATTACAGAACGTCGATCAAAGTTTTTTCTTGCTGCTTTATGAATTTCATTTACAATTTGTTGTTTGGACATTATAAAGGTTTTTTATGTGCTAATAAGTTATCTACAGCTGTTTTTGTGTAAAACTTATCTTCTAACTGAATGGTAACTTCAGATATGTGGGTTTTTAAAGTATTTTTCACATCATCCATAATTTGAGTTCCCATTAATAGCATGGTTTTATACAAATCTTTCGTTATTTTTGTCATTAATTGATCTACATAATCCTTATTCACGGCTTCATCTGATTCTACAGGAGTTCGGATACCTCTCAACGTCGTAGCTTTCAAATCAAATTCACCGTTTTCTGATTTTGTTAATGCGTTATCATTACACTCGATTAATTCTGACAATCGCATTCTCTTATGAATATAGTGACCAAATTTGTCTATATTCATTTTGATTGTGTTTTGTATTGAAGGGTTAACAGTAAAATGAAACGTATACAGAGAATGAAAGATATTTATTGATTAATAACTTTACTCTCACGTAATTCTTCAATGATGGATATTATTTCATTATCCAGCCCAGTGTTGCCAGCGTTTCGCGAAGCAATCAATAGTTTTAATCTATCGACTAGTTCATTTGGATTGTCCCAATAAACATAATCTACGTTTTTTCTCCACTCTTTTGTCAAAGGAAGTCCATTTCCCTTTGGTTGATTGTAGATTTGATTTGTACTTGGTAATTTGAAAAGTGGTTTAATAATTTGTAAATATTTTTGTCCTTTGCTACTTTTGATGGGTTTGTTTGGTTCAAAATCTCGACGATGTGCATTTGTATTCAGCAGCATTGACTTGTAATGTTGCATATCATTGGCTGTCACTAAACTTAAGTCCACATCTTTTTTCATCAGCAACTGTTTCAAACCCGGTGTATTTCGATATTTACAACCCGACACTGTAATAAAATCATCACCAATCGTAATGCTAGATGAACCTAACATAAGTTTTCCCCGCTCAACCCGAACACCAAATGGTACATCTTGTAGTGCTTCAGGAGATAGAGACCAAGAAGATGTATCGCACTCCTCGTTCCTATCGCTCAACGATTGAAATGAAGATTCACTGTCGATTTCATTTTCATCACCGCTTTCCAAGTATTCTTTGCTACTATGATCTTCTTCTTGGTTTAATGTTTGACTGTTTTCCAGGATTTTTTTATCTTCATCAGAAGTACCGCCATTAGTGTTGTTGGTGAGTAAATTAAGTGATTCGGTTATAGGTTTAAAAACCGTTTCTAATGCTTGCTTATTACCAATCTCAAGGTCTCTCATGGCGCGTACCTTTTTCTTTACAGCGGCTGAGGCATCTATGATTTGTTTTTTCAAGGAATTTTCCATAGTCACTATATAGTTATCGCTTAAGAGTTGGTAAAAGAGTAATAAGGTAACGAAGTTACAGGTAAATATAAATACAGGTAAACTTAAATAATTTTCTTATTCAAAGACAACAAATGTGTCAAATTTATTTCTGTAACATCCATTATTTTTAGAGCAATCTTTATTTATTACCACAAAGTTGTAAGGTTCGCTCCAAATTGTTGAACACATTTCACGAAACTGGCTCCAAGTCATATCTGTATTGACATGTTCTTCATAAATATGCTTCAGATTAATATCATCCTGCTTAAAAAGTACGATGAGGTTAGCGTTGTCTCTTACTAACTGTTTTGGCACTTTACTATATGTTTGATTGAGATAAAAACAATCGATATTTTTGTGTCTACCCATTGCAAAATAATCTCGCATATTACTTTGATTTTCACATGCAACGTCATCAAATATTATTACAGAGTTTGGTTTAGCATCCTGAACACTCAAAACGTCTTCATTTCCATGATATTTCTGAAATGAAATACCTGGAACTCGTTGTAAAACTCTTTCCAGAAATCTGTACTTAAGTTGGTGCAAAGTTTTAGAATAAACGTAAACATTTTGAAATTTTAAACCGTTTTCATGTATGAGAAGACCAATGAGCAAATTTGTTTTTCCACAATTTGATGGTCCACAAATAATACAACGTACTATGTTAGGTAATAATTCACCATGGCGAGCACAAGTCTTAGAAACATCATCACAGATAGTGTTTAAATTCAACGATTGAGGTTGTTTCACAAACTTCATGATATAGTATGTTATACAGTTGATCTAAGAATGACAAAATCGTTCATAGCATTTACATTTAAACTTTTCTGATCAATCAGGCCAGAAGTATGTATATGTGAGTAAGTATCGGAGTGAATCGATGAAACAGAGGGCTTGGTGTTGTTCTGAAATTCTCATTATTATTATTGGGCATTCTAGACCACCGCATTGACGGAGGTGAACGGAGTGAGCCGACGGCAAGGTGGTCTAGAATGCCCAATAATATACTACTTAAACAGCTACTAGGGACATAATTATATGCACAAGCGTGTGCGCAAACACAGGAGCACTCTCTGTTCCTTTACTCTCATAGCCCGATGGAACAGCAATCCAAAACGACCGGAGAGAGATCAGGTGCAGGACAATTTTACGTGCCATTCGAGACATGGAAGCTGTGATGTATAAAACTAGAATAATAAGGCTGTCAGACAGACTAAAAATAATATTGGACACGTTCTTTTCCTTTTATCAAATTAATACAAGAACACAAAGATATACTGGAACGAAGGTGAATCGTACGGAAGTGGGGGCTAATAACGTCACCTGTCACTAAAAAGTTAACTGAGACGTGACGTCACACGAGATTTCAACTCACTGTAACGTCTTAATTTTTTATTTATTTGATGAAAGAAAAAATACATGTCCAATATATTTTTAGTACAGATATTTTTTTGTGATAAAACTAATTGTAACATTTTTTATGACTGAATTAGACTTGAATACAACACTAGCTAACACGAACATGTCGGAGGTAAGATATTCTAAATTAATACCAATATTACATTTAAAAATATTTGAAACAAATCTCCGAGCTAATAAGATTACTTTAAACAAAACTGCATCAAAATCCATTGCGCAATTTAAAAGATCAAAGCATACATAGAGACACACAGAGAGAAGCGATTTTGTTTTATACTATGTAATGATACTGGCTAACATACAGTTAACAGTATACATGCAAAATATTACTATAGAATAGTGTAACATCCATAAAATTCTTGACATAAGTGAAAGCGATCACACCAGTCACGCGAATGCAAAAACGATTGCACACGAGTTTATCAGAAACGTATCGGTAATCTAAAATAATCTAAATATCCTCGATCGATATTATTGTGTTGCGATAACAATAATCGATAATCGTTTCGCTTCTGTTTATTTATTCTATTAAAATACTGTAATTGTTTCACTGCGTATGGGTTTGGTATATTAATAGATTGAGGTTAGTTTACGCCTATGTGAATGCGAAAGTAATATGGCAGTTGTGGAGTTTGAGAGGTGGTCATAGACCCTCTGGGACTCAATAATAATTCTGCATCGATAGGTTGCAAAAATTGTTGATCGAAATTTGGTATTTACCTAGGATAGATATAAAAAAAAACATCCAGGTAAAAATGGTAGGTATCGCCTAAATTTGGGCAGGTGGACATCTAATGGTTAGTGGCCCTGGCTGCTATTCCAGAGGTCGTGAGTTTGATTCCCACCCAGGACAAATATTTGTGTGATAAGCGCGATCATTTGTTCTGTGTCTGGGTGTAATTTATATATAACATGTATGAATTTAGAAATATATATGTTTATCAGTTACCTAGTATAGTTAATCCAAACTCTGCTTAGTATGAGACTAGATGGCGTTGTAAAAGTCTTAGAATATAATTACATATTAATCATTAACATTATACACTACGATACCAATAAATAACAAAATGATCTACAAAACAACAAAATTCCTGCATATCTCTGCTTATCCTCACATCAATATAACAAAGCTATCGAAGCGTGTCACATGCTTGGTACACTTTCACTTGTTTTGTCAGTCGACCTTGCCTGGGCATCGAACTGCGCCATTGACAGTGGTAACCTTACTTCATAGTCTAGGGACACAGAGTATACATATATTATAATATGTATGATAGATAAGTATAGTATTGTATACATAGGTGAAGTAATACAGTCGCAATGTTTACCATCAACTATCGCGAGTCTCTTGTTGATAATACTAATGGATTTAATTTGTCTGTGTAGCTAGTAGTTTGTATTCAACTGTTTTAGTATCAAATTAAATGCGTTTTTTTATATTTTGGAAGAAATTATTCTTGTAAGTCCTTTTATAAGGAACGCTTTGAATAGAATAGACATATTCTAGTGCACAAGCGTATGCGCAAACACAGATGCACTCTCTGTTCCTTTACTCTTATAGCCCGATGGGACAGCAATCCGACACGACCGAAGAGAGATCAGGAGCAGGACCCACATAATTACGTGCCATCCGAAACACGAAAGCTGTGATATTTCTTTCTAAACCGCACACAAGATTCAAAAACACTTTTTGACCCACAGCGCGTACTAACTTTTTGAAAAAGTTAGTACGCGCTGTGGGGATCGAGCTCGAGACCTTTGACTTTGCAGTCCTATGCTCTTACCACTAGGCTATCATAGCTTCATTTCTAACAATAAATAAATAAATAGCTATAACACACGATAACTTTCATTACAATACTTATAATCGAGCAAAAAGATCACAAGTGCGTATGACGTATTCAAAGAAGCGGGTTAACATGTGCCCCACAGATTGTTAAACATTATTGTTATTGAGCCGTTCTATTTTAGGCCGAGATAATTATGAGAGAGATGAGCGTTATGCTTTGATATCGCTGGATGCTCTCGTTGTTATTAAAAATGTTTGTGACGGTGAAAGTATTTACATTTATAGCACTTGGATTAATGAAATAGAAGAGATAGATACCAAGATTTTTAAATGGTAGGTACACAGGCATACATTTTACATCAATTTCAAACAGTACGAAGTCTTTTATTTGACGCGTAACAATTAAGTTGTTTAAAAACCTCACGCGAAATGAAACAAATCGGTATCGAGATCCAATATTCATTGTATAATATTTTTTAATCAATTTTTAACCAAAATGTATAAAGATTCTGGTAAATATTTCTACTCTCTCACAAGACGTAAATAAGAGACTCATCAATACATAAATTCCACGCTAAACATAAGAATTGAGTTACTACATATTATTGTTATACACCTTTCTACCATTGCTTTACCTCATCTGTCGCCATATAGTCTAGCCATATACCTAGCTCCATCCCATCCATAGTAGGAAGTACAAAAACCACGAAAGATCAATGTGATTTATTGCATATTCCTACCTAAGACTTATTGGATCGCAGGACATAAAGAGTATGGGCATAGTATAAATACCTACAGTAGTTTAATTCGATGATTTAAAAAAATTAAGGCCTACAGCCGCGCAGTACGTAACAGCGATAGGGCTGCCCACCTACAGGTTTTAATTACATCAACAACATTCTGTCCGTTCGTCACTGCGACGTTGTAACCATAACTCGCATTGCCGTTTATGTGAAGACTTCATACTGTATACTATATTATTATATACTGTGGTATCGGCAAAACAACAAAATCAAGATCAAGCTACAGCTTTACCTATTAGGGAAATTCATGTTTTTTACTTAGTGGCGTCATCTGAAAACTGGTTATAAAAACTGGCGTATCATGTCCAAAACGTTTTGAGATCGCAGCCTACTGGCAGATTTTAAGATAGTCGTAAATATAAGTCACTCATGATAAAAAATGTCGTGGTGGCCTTGCGGTTCTATGTATGGATTTGTATGCACGAGGTGTAGGTTCGATCCTTAGCGCAGGCAAGTATGTACCAATATCACTATATCAAAGTAATATGTACTTTCTTAATCATTCTAAGACTCTTCTTAGAAACTTTTAAGGAAAACATTGTAAGAAAACCTAAATTCCTAATATTGGAATCTAAAATCGCTAATCCGCAGTAAGCTAGCGTGGTGATCAATGTTCAAACCTTCCCTACATCGAAAGAGGCCTGTGCCCAGCTGTCTTGGAAAAAACTTCCTGCTAAAACCAATAGAGTGCCCATGTGCTCATGTAGAGTGCAGTGCTCCATTCCCTTTACACAGAACCTATTTGCAACCTAGTGTGTAATACTATAAAGATTTTATAGAGAACAATTTAAAGCAATAAAATTTGATATGAATAGAAAATTAAACTTAAACAAATGAATGTAAAGCCTCGCCCACGGCATGTCATCAACCTATGTTTTCAATTATACCGTATTATTCAAATAAGATTAAACCCCGATCAAAACGTTTTCATATTAAAACAGCTGCAAGTTGAATAAATAATTATAATCGTGTTTAAAACCGGAATGTTTATAGAAGCTATTTGGATGTTATATTTTAGCTACGTGTCATCGGTTTTTCATATCGAAAAGAATGGAGCGGCGCGGTAGCAGGACGATTTGAACGTACACCGCGAGGATGTGCAGGACTCAGGATGCAGGTTCTAGGTGGTGCAGGACAGGAAAACGTGGAAAGATTTGGGGGACGCATAGGCACAGAAAGGTTTCAGCATTAATCACCATCACGCTAGTTCACTGCGGATTGGCGTTTTCAATTACAATTTTCAATCCAGATTTGCTTACGGTGTTTTCCTTCACCGTTTGTCGGTAGTGTCTTAGAAAGGTTAAGAAAGTAAATATAACTTTGAAAAATTTTTTGGTCCGCCTTTACTGGGGATCGAACCTGCACCTCGTATACAAATCCACACACAGAACCGTAAGGCCACAACGATATTTTGTCTTTGTCATTCTTAAGTAGAATGCAGAGACACATATATACATTTTAGACAGCTCTCTAAGCTAAGTATCACTATACAGCTGTTTCTATCAAACAATTACGACACATTTTTATCGGAATGGCACCTGACATCGAATAGATACGAATATTTTAATAACATTTGAACTATAACAAACACGATGGAGGAAAAACTTATCTTTTTATGGCCGATATATGAAACTTGTAATCCTGCTAATATTATAAACGCGAAAGTTTATAAACCAGTATAGATGTTTGTTTTTTATCACGCTCAAACCGCTGGATCAATGTTGTTGAAATTAAGTATGGAGTTAGCCGGACACTGAATTTACAAAGAACGAGAACAACTCTTGAGAAATTATCAAATGACCCCGTGAGTTGTGGGTGCAGCGGGAGGGAGTGTCAGCCGCCATCCCTGTCTTAGACAAACTACATTTCTACAACCTTTAACACTGATTAAAACATTCAAATGTTAAATGAAAACCTCAAAAGGCCTGTTGAAAAGATATTTCATTAGCATATATTTTGAAATATCTATTATCGTTAGGTACACAGAAGCTTACCTAAAAGAGGCAGATAGAAAACGAGACAGCTACAAATACATAGTAAAAAGCAAACCAAGCAAGCAGTTCTTAGGATAATCTAAGAATATTAGGTTACCGTAATATTTGTACACCAGAAATGGTAGAATATAAGCACGTCATAACGTTTAATTGTAACACCTACATTGTACTATATTCCAACAAATAAATGATCTTTATCTTTATCTTTATCTTTAAACAAATAAAACCAACTCACATACAAACGTAAACAAATTAAAGTACAGTACGTACAATGAAATCGAATCTAGTATTAATATAGGTTACAATACAAAAGCAATCAGATCGCTATAAGAAGTCAATCATGAGAAGCGAGTCATCCATAAATTATCTTGACAATGGAAGGTGAATGGAAAACCATTACAGTTGGCATGATTTCAATATCTACGGAGTCCCTGTCTAAGTTGAAAGGGTTTAATGATTTCTGGTAAAAATGCTTCTTCTTTTAATAAAAAATATCAATGTTTGTGTGTATCATTGTAACGCTAAACCCATTTTATTATCCGTATGTAACCAGACTTTTTTGTAAAGAAAACGACTCCTGCACTAAGTAATCCTTGTATCGCGGGGGGTTTCACAGACATTTAATTAACATGCACAAACACACCCAGACTCAGAACAAGCCTTTATGGAACGCACAAATTCTGTTCCTACGCGAGGATCGAACCCGCGACACATTGCGCACAGTGGTAATTGACGTGGTGACCTATACCATGTTTTATGCCAATAAACGATTTGATTTGATTTGTGCAGTCAAATTATAAAAAAAAACCCTGTACTAATAATTCCACCGTACCCAAAAAATCGATTGATTCCAACTAACTACGTTTTGCCCAGTATACCTAATGTTAGATGCATTAGGGCTACAAATTTGAGGGGTGAAAAGAGCCATGCGTCACACATAATACCAGTTTTTTTTTTCAAGTTAACTGTCTGCGTCAAGTAGTGTGCACAGTTTTAACGGACTTAGCTGAATATGACATTTTTACATGAAGCTTTGAAACCTCCATAATACTAATATTTAATAAACTAAACAGGGACCCCTGACTTTGTTTCGACATTTCACAGGAAATGTCGAATCCAGCGAGCTCAAAATATATAAGACGTGTAAAAGGGATATAATTATCCTAGTTACAAAATTAATGATTGCATTTCATTTCATATAAGATTGTAAGATCCATAGTAAGACTGGTCGTTGCAATTTATAAAACATGATTTAACAAATGCTAGAGTCAACATAAGGGAGTCGGGTACGCCAGCTTATAACTAAGTTCTAAATATTATCTGAAAGTTTTCCATTTTGCATTATATTTGTACAACATTAAAATTACTTTAGGAAATACATATTTACTTTTAAGGTACGTTTCCAAGACGGGCCGCAGGCTGCAAACTGCAGCTGCAGACTGCAAGCGACACTACTTTTTCATGTATTGTGCAGCCGCGGCATGCGGCCGCGCTTGGAATTAGTTTCATAGATTTACATAGAAACGAGTAGTGTCGCTTGCAGTCTGCAGCTGCAGTTTGCAGCCTGCGGCCCGTCTTGGAAACGTACCTTTAAGGTACGTTTCCAAGACGTAAATCTATGAAACTAATTCCAAGCGCGGCAGCAATGCGGCCTGCGGTCGCTGCGCGCGGCCGCATACATTTATAGAAACGAGTAGTGTCGCTTGCAGTCTGCAGCTGCAGTTTGCAGCCTGCGGCCCGTCTTGGAAACGTACCTTTACAATAATCGAATTACTATAAACCTGTTATCGAAACTTTCACCGCGATCGAAATGTGTGTCGGATTTAATTTCTGGTGATCTGAACTTAACTCTCATATTAATACTTGGTTAAAACGTGTGAAATCCAGAAACTGTTCAAAATCAAAAGGTTTTTATTTCGAGTAGGCCTTCTCAGGCACTTTCAAAACGTTACTGACTCTAGTTGCGCGATTCCAAAATGAAATTCTTATGGAGAAGAACCGGCAAGAAACTATAACTACAACTGTTTTATTTATTTATTTTTTTTCTGTTAATAGTTAGGGAACCTACCACGACCTTAAGTAGGAAGGTTTTGCGATGTGTGTGGAAACGAGATGCGGCTAGACAAAGTGTACCTTTTGCCGTATCAATACCACGCGTAAATATACATATGGGTACCGAAGACTTCTCTAAGGTTTCCTGATGATATTTTTCTAATCTAGTAATTATTACGCCTGAGTTTCAGTTCTACTTTTTCAACCTACCCAACAAATCCTAGGTTAAAAATACACTAATCCATCGATTGACATTTAAAGCCATTGATCAAACAGCTAGTTAGACGTTTATTGAACCAACATTTACAATGACTTAAGAATGATTCATTCGAGTTCATTCATACTATAATTAGCAAGTAACCTTTGACGAACAATATTTAGAGGCATCGAAATAATTTGAAAAGAATGTATTTCTTTTTTAAATTGTATTGATACACTAGCTAACTAGCTAAACCTTGTGGTTTCATCCACTTGTCCATTTCAATATGTTCCAGATAATGTATTAAAGTTTATGTATGATAGCATGATGAGAAATAGGGTAAAATAAGAACTAGCTAAAGCCCGCGACTTCGTGCGCGAAAAAAAAAATAGGGATGAAAAATAGATGTTAGAAGATTCTCAGACCTACTCAATATACTCACAAAATTTCAAGAGAATCGGAGGAGTACGGGAACGAACATTGTGACACAATTTTTTTTTACCTATAACAATATAGAGATAATGTACAAAACTTATAATAAAAACAATTAATGAACCTTTTAATATTAATAAACCCTATAGATAAGATACTGCACATACCGCATATTATAAAACGCGTAGGAAAATAAAGTAAGCGTAATGACAATGACTCAGAATAGATCCGTATTACATTCTGATTCATAAAGAAACGGTGATTGTGTCTTAATAATAAAATACTATTTGCGCGAGTGCGAGTACCTGTTTCTTAGTTTTAACCGATTTCGACGAAAATGACATTATTGTTGTTCTGTTGCTTTTTTATGCTCATAATGTATTTAATTTTTATCTGTGGGTCTGTAACTCATAAATGTGGTACTAGTTTGAGCAAGGATAATAAGGTCTTTGCCCAGCTGTGGGGCAGTTGGTTATCGTGATTGATCGTGTCATAAGTTTGCTATAATTTCCAAAATATTGAAGAAAACAATACTTTTACTATTCAAAAAGTTATTCTTAGTTAAAACCAAGTTCCAAACATTTCGAAAACAGTTGTTTTTTTTTTGCAACACTTCCATTCTAAAGCGCATTTTAGGTAGTCGGCAGTGAAAGTAAATGTAATTTTTATTTAATTTGCTGCTTGCAATACAATTATAATAATTAAATTAAAAGTATGTAGGTGCATTACATACACAACAAAAATTAACTATGTATAACTGATAATATAAATACTTACCTACATTTTTAACATTTGTAAAATTAATCAATTATAATTAATATTGCATGACTTTCACACAATTCCACCTAGTCTCAAACTAAGCATAGCTTATATTATGAGTACTAGATAATTGATAAACATATTTCTAAATACATACATATTATAGTACAAACTACACCCAGACACAGGACAAATGACAGTGGTCATCACACAAACATTTGTCGTAGTTGGGAATCGAACCTACAACCTCTGTTTCAGCAGCCAGAGCTACTAACCACTACACCAATAGGCCAGTCAAAATGCCTCGGAACCGAACCTACAACTTCGCATACGAAACCCTTCTTATCTGAATCTCAAGGTCATCACAACCATTGCAATATTTCTACCAAAATAAACTTCCAAAACGCTTATCAAAATAACCATTTCCTACATACCATGCGTGATAGTTCGTGTAATATTATTATGGTAAACATTTCCATAAAAGTACTGCAACACGCTACACACTAAAACTATTTATTTATGTACCGTTACTACTAGTGATGCGACTGTTTATCGATAACGTAATCGATTAAATTCAATCGAGTAGAGAGATATGTGATTGGAATAACTTATCAGTTAGCACGTCAATCTTGGTTGATATATTATGCAAAACAGGCTTAGTTTACTGCGTAATACTTGCAATACTTATTTGAATATTACTTAACATACGCCTTATATCAATACAAACAAATACATCAACAATTTATAAACGATTAGTGTTCTCGATTACAAATCGACTAAATCTACCACGTATCGATTTCAAACGTGATATATTCACATCACTAGCCTGAAGACGGGAAGGCTTACCGGCAGTAATTTATGAGCACACAGGTCGATAGGTATTGTCTTTTATATCATACGCGGATTTATATTCATAGATGAAGGAGAGCTGACAGAACACGTGGGTGGATACACTTTTTATTGGAAGGGACTTGCTGCCAACGAACCGCGAAGGTCAGGTGTAGCTTTTGCAGTCAAGAATAAGCTTGTCAAACACCTAGAAGAATACCCTGTACACATTTCCGACCGTATTACTACACTACGCCTTCACATGGAACATAACAATTACCTTAATATCATCAGTGTCTATGCCCCAACGCTAGACAAGTCTGATGAGATTAAAGACAAATTTTATGAGGAGCTAACGCAGTGCTTAGATCGTATTCAGACAAGAGAGCAGATCCTACTCTTGGGTGACTTTAATGCTCGGGTGGGTCGGGATTATGAAGCCTGGCCTAAAGTTCTAGGCAGACATGGTCTTGGAAATATGAACAGCAACGGACAGCTGTTGCTTAGTCTCTGCGCACAATTCGATCTTGCGATTACAAACACCATGTTCAGATTACGAGCTAAATATAAGACCACGTGGATGCACCCTAGATCAAAGCACTGGCATCTTATTGACTACGCTATAGTGCGTCAGAAAGATGTGTCACAGGTTCAGGCTACCCGTGCCATGCGCGGCGCTCACTGTTGGACTGATCATCGGCTTCTGGTTCTTAAGATACGTTTTCGACATCAACATCCCCGTAGATCAGACAGACCGAAACAAAAGCATCTGAACCTTGAACGACTTCAAGATAATGACACGAGAAAGGAATATGCCGAAAACTTGAGTTCTGTTTTGCAGCCTCTTGATCTAGAATCCGGTGAAGTCGGCAAAATGTGGGAGTCCCTTTCGTCTCAAATTCTCGGAACTGCTACATCAACTTTAGGTCCGAGGGTCCGAAAACACGAGGACTGGTTTGATGAAAATAATGGGGTACTAACGGACGCTATTGATAGACACCGTCGACTTTTGAGGCGGCACAGCAGAACACATAGAGGTGAAACTGTTACGGAAGTACGTCATAGTGAAATGGAGCTTCGTAAGCTCACACGAAAGGCGAAAGAGAATTGGTGGTTGGAGAAGGCTCGTCACATACAATGGCTTGCTGATACCAACCAGCTAGGCAATTTTTACAATGAGGTAAGAAGCCTGCTTGGTATATCCTCTACAGCAAAAGTCCCACTCAGGCCGACCAATGGTAAAGGGCTTCTTAAAGATAGGAAAGAAATACTCGAGCGATGGGCGGAGCATTTTCAGAAGCTACTTAACGTGGATCATTCTGTCAACATAGACCACGTTCGCTCGCTACCTCAACAGTCTCATGCCTTCGAGCTTGACGAGCCAGTGTCCCTAGAGGAGGTTACTCTGGCCATTAAACAGCAGAAAAATAAACGTGCAGTTGGAGTGGACTCTATACCGGGAGAGTTATTGAAGTACGGTGGGGAGGACCTGCACTTTGCGATTTGGAAACTTTTTGCCGTTATATGGGAACAAGAACAAGTCCCATACACTTTTAAAGTGTCTCTCATTCGGGCTCTATATAAAGGCAAAGGTGATCGAGCCGATTGCGGTTCTTACCGCGGTATTTCCTTACTCTCAGTTCCGGGAAAAGTCTTCGCTAGAGTTCTAATGAATCGACTTAGAAATTTATCGGAAAAGATCCTGCCAGAATCCCAGTTTGGTTTCCGACCCGACCGTGGTACCTGTGAGGCCATTTTCTCATTGCGTCAACTACAAGAAAAAAGCAGAGAACAGGGTCGCAATATGTATCTCTGTTTTGTTGACCTTGAGAAGGCTTTTGATAGTATACCGCGAGAAGCCCTTTGGTTAGTTCTGCAGAAACTAGGATGCACAGAGAAATTTGTTAGACTTTTAAGATTGCTTCATGACGATATGCAGAGCTGTGTCGCTGTAAACGCAGATCAGTCAGAGTTTTTCCCCGTTACCTGTGGGGTAAAACAAGGTTGTGTCCTTGCGCCCACACTGTTCGCGTTATATTTTGCAGTTATGGTTCAGGAAGTTTTACAGACAACTCCTGAAGGAATTCGCATACGTTTCCGTAATGTTGGCAATCTTTTTAACTTAGCCAGGCTCAAGGCTCGTACCAAAGTTTCTTACGCACTGATCACTGAGATTGTCTATGCAGATGATCTGTGTTTTGTAACTGATTCCCCAGAAGGCCTGCAACGACTTATGGCCGATCTACACAAATCCTGTCGAAATTTCGGTCTGAAGATTAATGTCAAAAAGACGGAAGTGATGTCTTTAGATGTCCGTGGTCAAGAGACACTGACCATTAAACTCGGTGAGGACGTACTAAAGCAGGTGAATACATTTCGCTACCTGGGGAGCACTATAACATCAAAGTGCGACCTTGATGCTGAAATCAACAGTCGGATCGGTGCCGCAGCCGCGGTATTCGGCAAACTGGATCGCAAGGTTTTCAGCTCACATGACCTGAAGCTGGCTACTAAAATAGACATATATAGGGCTGTAGTATTGCCGAGCCTGCTGTACTCATCGGAGTCATGGACGGTTTACTGCCGCCATATTCGAGCTCTGGATCGTTTCCATATAAAATGTCTGCGCAAAATATTGAACATCCGTTGGTCTGACCGCATCCGAAATACGGAAGTGTTGCGAAGAGCTAACATTATGGGGATCGAGGCCTACCTCATGCGCAGACAGCTCCGCTGGTGTGGACATCTATCACGAATGGCGAATAAGCGTACAGCAAAGTGCATCTTTTTTTCTGAACTTGAGGAGGGCAAGCGTAAGCATGGCGGGCAACTCCTCAGGTATAAAGATGTGCTGAAGCGCCATATGAAAAAGTGCGATATTGAGCCTTCAGAATGGGAACAAATGGCTATTCGACGACCAGAATGGAGGACGTTGGTAAAGACCAGAGTCAAAGACTTTGAGGACAAACGCTGTTCCGAACTGGATGCTAGACGCGATGAATTAAAAGCACGCCCACCTTGTGCCATACCATACAATTTTTGCAATGGTGTACTGACCTGCCCACATTGTGCGCGAACATTTAGTAATAAGATCGGCTATGTGAGCCATGCACGAGCACATCAACGACAAATGGAACTGTAAAACGGAGAGTGAAGAGGTCGCCGTGGCCGAAATCGGTCGAGGAACATATATATATATCTATTTATGCTAGTGATTATCGCAAATTCACTTGGTTGAACTAACTCATCATTAAGATAATTTAAATAACCCAGTTCATTTTATTTCAGTTTAAAATCCATCCAGTCCATAGTCAATCATTTACTCATCCTATATCGTCAGTGTTAATTATTGTAAAAACGAATAGAAATTTCATAACACTTGCCTAAGCAATTTTCAGAAATTAAGTCTAGCGGTAATTGTCAAAAAAATATCATTGAAATCAAATGTAAAACAGTAACAAAAGTTATAATTTCAGTGCCAATTAAGTTGTTTACAATTCAGCTCGTAACTGAAAGTTGTACCGTCAGCAACACAAGTCGTTTAACACAATCGGATTTTCAAAACAACTGTTGGTAACTAAATTTTATGAGTTGCTTTTGTGCTATTAGGTAACAAAATAAACTTGGCACCTTGTATAGTTAAACCATACTATAGCCTCTATAGAGCCACAAGGATCTTTTGGCACGTGGAGGACATTAACGTAAGGGTGTTGGTGTGCATGCATGACGTAATACTATGCGCTGCCATGCACCGACACCAAAAAATGGATGACTTAGGTTTAGGTTTAGTCAGTAAGAGTCTAGCAGTACCTGCGGCTCTCCCCGGGGTCGCAGTGTTGTATTAATATTCGCAACAACAATCAACTCAACTGCGTTATGTTTTTTCATATATGGCGACATATTTAGTTCCGTTGTCAGCTACGTGCCAAAAGATCCTTGTAGCACTATATAAACACCAATTCATACATGGAACTAAAAAATACTGGCGCTTTGTAAAACAGGTTAAGTTTACTTTCGTTGCTGACCATACACGAAAGCCCAACACGTAATATCCGTGTCAAAGTACCATCAGCAAAATAGTCGTGTTAACATATAATTAAAGTAATATCGCGAGTACTATAATAACAGTTTAAAAAGCCTTCAGGGAGCTTGCTATGACCGGTGTAAGCTTTTGAAGCACTATTGCTGATCCCCAGTGCAGGCAAGTACCAATGGACTTTCGACTGGCCTGTTGGTCTAGTGGTTAGTGGCCCTGACTGCTATGCTCGAGGTCGTGAGTTCGACACCCATCCACGACAAATGTTTGTTGTGTTTTTGGGTGTTATTTATCTGTAGTAGGTATGTATGTATTTAAAAGTATATTTATCAGCTCTCTAATGCTTATAATACAAGCTTTGCTTAGTTTGAGACTAGATGGCGTTGTGTGATAGTCGTGAAATATTGAATTGAATGTGACTTTTCCAAAGTTTTATATACTTTCTTAATTATTCTATGAGACTGCTATCAAACGGTGAGGGAAAATATCGTGAGGAAACCTGGATACCAAATGGTGGAATCTGTAATCCCTCCGTTTCTCCTCATGGCGGAGAAAGTCCATGTAGGATTTTCACCAGGTAACAAAGAAAGCGATATGTTCACTGAAAATTTGGACTTTTAGTCTAGAGGTTAGTGGCTGTTTGTTGTGTTTTGAAGCTGTGATAGCTTAGTGGCGAGACCGTAGGACTGTTAAGTCAGAGGTCTTGAGTTCGATCCCCACGGCGCGCACCGACTTTTCGAATGTTGTGTGCATTTAAGAAATAAATATCACAGCTTCCGTGTTTCGGAAGGCACGTAAAAATGTGGGTCCTGCGCCTGATCTCTCTCCGGTCGTGTCGGATTACCGTCCCATCGGGCTATGAGAGTAAAGGAATAGAGAGTGCACCTGTGTTTGCGCACACGCTTGTGCACTATAATATGTCCTGCGTAGCTGGCTGGTGTCATAGTAACACTGGCCGCCGTGGCCGAA
The DNA here is from genome assembly GCA_941860345.1 of Chrysodeixis includens. Taxonomy (NCBI): domain Eukaryota; kingdom Metazoa; phylum Arthropoda; class Insecta; order Lepidoptera; family Noctuidae; genus Chrysodeixis; species Chrysodeixis includens. Next base: position 2,286,859 of record OW796116.1, on the reverse strand, counting down.
ATCGGTCGGACCGCTATTATTATTAGTGGCTGTTACTGCTATACAAATAGTCGTGAGTTTGATTACGCATAAATCTTCGTATGATGAACACGATAATTTGTTCACAAAATATTAGGTATATTTGCAACGTAACATTTCTTCGGTTCGCAGTCGGCAGAGCACTGCAAATTGTACCTGAACGAGTTTCTATTAGAACAATTAATGTTTGAATTAGAGCAGCCTTGCGCGCGCACTTTGATTTAATCATTTGTTTTTATTACACTTAGGCATGTTACACACCGCTACAGTTAAAAATCTCTAGTTTTAAAATATCTATGTAAATTTTACAAGGTAAAATTGTAAATTTAGATATTTTTATTAAAGCTGTCTTTCTTCCGTGTAGTTTTACAACGGGGAAGAAATGTAATTATTTATCACACAATATTAAGGCGTATCTCATACAAATAAATTATGCAAGCATTATTTATATTGACAATTTATACAATTAGTGGATATGTAGTATTAGTCTCGCTTCCTAAAAGTATGTAATTATTTATCACACAATATTAAGGCGTATCTCATACAAATAAATTATGCAAGCATTATTTATATTGACAATTTATACAATTAGTGGATATGTAGTATTAGTCTCGCTTCCTAAAAGTATTATAAAGAAAAGACCAGAATTATCTTACCTGATTACCATAAAAAAGATTAAACATCCTTTAAACTTTATTCTTAAAAAAGCAAAGAGTTATTTTAGTAGACCTTGTACCAAAATAAACTAACTTAAGGTAGGTTTCTTTCTAACAAAGAATGCTCTATAAAATTGGTACAAATCCCTCGATTCTAAAACTGTTTCGAAATGTATCAAAGCGACTCCAATCTATCGGAAAGGTTTCGTCGTAAAACCTGCATCAATACAAGTGGATTCCTTTCTGACATACATACATACATTTCATACATACATACATGTCATACATACTGAATCGTAGGTATATTACGCAGCGTGTAGTCATAATAGAACATAGAATGAAAAACTTGTTCCAATTTTCGTCCATCTCAGTAAGGATTCACGTTTTTATCAAATTTAATAGTTTTTCAGCTGTAAAGTATAAGTAAATTTCTTATGTCGCAATAGTTTTCATATAATGCAAGAAGCTTTTAACTTAAGAACCTAGACCTCAATACAATGGTCTAACGAAGCAGTTAACTAGTTTTTTTAGACTTAAGATGCGTAATATGTGGACCATCGATAGAAAGCGACGAAAAAGGTCACTTTTACAATACATACATACTCTTTTTACATAATATATTTGTCGACATTTATTTAGACCTTTTAAAACTGCATAGACACGGCTAAAAGTGGCCGAACACATTAAAAACATATCCTTAGCAACAAACGTTATGGCATCAGGATTAAATAGTGCAAACACACGATACAAAGTAATTTAAGATCATAATCCGTATGTCTGATAAAACTAGATTAACTTTATCTTCTGTCAATGCAACTAGCATTGACAGAAGATAAACGCGTTTTGGCGAGTGGTATCAGCGATCATCACGCCAATTACCACTGTAGGCGGGTTCGATCCCCGCGTAGGACAAGAATTTGTGCGATTTACAAGGGCTTGTTCTGAGTCTGGGTGTGATCGTGCACGTGTATTCAAAGTCTGGGAAAACCCCCCGCGCAATTCAAGGATTGCATGCCTTAGTGCGGGAAACGTTTAAAAAAAAAGGGTATATTGATATTCAAATAATAAAATGAGATCTGTCAACAATATCGCAGGTTATACGCTAATATGTTGCTAATACAAGTTAAATAATAGGTAATACGTCATCGGGTCTCCGAGTCATGATCTGTTAGTACTTGCGGTGCGATGTGCAGTCGATTTCACTGCGTATCATCATTGTTAACTGGCCAATTCAACGCGTCATGAGATGAGAAAATGATTAATAGGTACAATCGCTAACAATAATACTAAAGGTATTCCGATTTATAAAATATTGAAATAAAATCGAATGCAATACGTTATAGCGACTACCTTGAGAGGACTGGCCTGTTGGTCTAGTAGTTAATGGCCCTGATTGCTGTACCGGAGGTCGTGGGTTTGATTCCCACCCAGGACAAATATTTGTGTGATGAGCGCGATCATTTGTTTTGTGTCTAGGTGTAATTTATATTTAAGTAAGTTTATTAGTTACTTTAGTTAGCACTTATAACACACGTTACTCTCGTATACGTAATTTAGGACTAGATAGTGTTGAGGGAATGTTGAAGAATATGTATTATTTATATATTTCTTAAGTATCCTGACTGCATGAATACAAATTTGATATTTTACTATCGAAGATTCGAATGTTCTCTCAAGTTACTCACAAAGTCAAATTTTTGCTTTAAACGAGATGTTAAACTCCACTTTACTGTCACTTAACAATTACTCCAATATCAATAACCTTTTGGTCAGTATAAATACCATTGCAACTAACATAAATATCTAACAGTAGACTTTCATATACTCGAAATAAGATTAAAAGCATTTTTAACCGACTTAAAAAAAGAGGTTTCTCAATTCTACCGTATATGTATGCTTCTTGTTTATTATTTTTGTTCATCGACTTTCGTCACCGAGTGTACATTATTAGTTATTGCGCAGAAACCCGCGCACACCACGCTGTCTGCACGGGCTAGCTCGAGCAGCTGAGGGCAATCGTGTCACCTGGGGGTTGCCCAGTATGCCCTCTACGAACCTAGCCCTTGTACACAGGCTTTAGTTTATCTACAGGTGTGATATACCCTCTGTGAACCACTCCTAGCCCTTGTAGACTGGCTTTACTTTTTTACTTTATTTACAGGTGTAAAATGAACAACGTTACCGATTTGCTGTGAGTATGGCTCAGTATTGGACTCGTTGACATGTTATTAACCTAACTTTACTTTATCTACAGGTGTAAAATGAACAACGTTACTGAATTGCTGTTAGTTTGGCTTAGTACTGGGCTAGCAGACAAGTTAACTAATGTTAGCGTTGATATAATCGCTTAAAATGATCGAAATGATAAGTGAAAGTCACGTCATTGGTTGAAATGGAATGTCCCAGGCATGATTTTTCTGTCATGTTGCTAGATTGTTAAACCTTTTCTCTGTCATAAATTATTTACTTTGTACAGTCATATAGGTATAAACATATAAATTACCTTTTTAAATTTATATAAAATCTAAACAGATAGACATTTAAAAATATAAAAAATAGTGTTACAACCGGCGCGGCATCGGGAACAGGGTCAATTAATATTCTTCACTACATTTACCGTTGTAACATTGTCTGGACATCCCAGCCTAGTAAAATATGTTTTACTACCCTTACAATATCATATTAGATTTTTGTATAAGTTGTACGAATAACTCAATAAATATTAGGTACTTTCAATTTCAAGGATAATGCGGTAATTGCAAACTTTGGTACGATTATAGCTTAAACTCCAAAAAATTACACTACTGCAAGTCTAAATCCGCGATAATCAACATCCTTACAGGCGAAGTCGCAGTCAAAAGCCAGAGTATAAAAATGCAATTTCGTAATTTCCTCGTGCAAGTTCCACTGACTATTCGAACAGTCGACCACTATCAAACGGCTATTATATACAAATGAATATTAGTCAAGTGTATTCTTTTATCTCTCTAGTATATAGGTCATAGTGAAGTTATATTTAATTTTAACAGCTTCATTAACTAAAATAAACATTAGTTGGTGGTGTGTTGAAGTTCTGTATAGATTTTAGTCTCCTCGTAGGCAAAACGTTTAGGTGTGATACTAGACAGCAATTTATCAAGATTTAGTTACAGCGTAAACGTATTTTACAAATCTGCTTGTTTACTTACGATCCTGATACCTGCGCGGCGAAATATATAGGTCTATAGGATACAGGCACGAGATTTCAATTAGGTTCGAAATTGTCATTAATCGTTATTACTATTTTTTCTCAAAATCGGTAAAGTGGTTTGTCATAAAAGCGTAACAAACAGATAAATTGACAGTTGATTGCTATTAATAATATTAGTATGGAAGTATTAGATAAGATTACGCACCTAGTCAGTTTAAAATCCAAACAATTTTTAAGCAAGTTAAAAATTCCTGAAATACTACGACACCAGTTTTTACATTTAATCTACATAATAACTAATACAAAAAAATATCTGACATTGACCAATAACTAACATTTGAGAACAACAAACGTGCAAGGTTACACCTGCCGCAATACCGCCGCGGGAACCGAACCGCGACACCTGTCTGACTCATTACCACTGAGTCATTGTGTGTCATGTTGTGAATTAAACTGTTAGCGAGTGCGGAAGTTCTTGAGATGATGTTTGTGATCATTTGTAAGAATATTAACGAAGTGGAATGAAATCTGTGTATGTAAAAATGATTTCCAGTATGTTTGTTACTTAAAGTAATGATCAGATCGTAATTTAACTTTAATAGGGTCTTCTAATGACACTGCATTAAAACATTTGATAGCACCAGGTACAAAATGTATCATTATAGTGCTTTTAATCCGCCCAACTAGTGTCAGTAACATTTTGAAAAGGTCTACTCGAAGTAAAAACCTTTTGATTTTGAGTATAATTTTATGTGAAGAATACAAATAAATCAAAATTGTTAAGAATAATTTGACCTAATAATACACAGCAATTAACAGCGGGTTCTTTAATGCCTACTCATCTACATGATCACAAAATTTAAGTCCTACTTACCCTACAAATGCCATAAAAGCATACATGCATGACTACTCAACAAATTGTTAGAAAACTTCACAACAACATAGCTAAAATTAATCTTTCAGTGACCCATTGAATTTCATGGAAAGTCGTGTCCAAAAGATAGATGTAAGGAACTATAGCTATGTTGTTTGCCACAACATATAAACAGCTCATGAATAAGGGCTGTGAAGCAGACGACAGGAACAACTCAGGCATACTTAAATTATACAGGTGAGTAATAACATGCTTGTATACAGTAACTATGTACAGGTGTTGTAAATATGTTGGTAAATACTGGGTATATTTAGAATTTTGAGTATATTTTATAAGCCTACTAGCTGTTGTCCGCGACTTCGTTCGCTCTAATGTTGATTATAGCCATAAAAATATTACCCACTTCTGACCTTTTCTGACATTACCCAATTCTTCTACATTGACTTCAATTATTTTAACTTTCCAACAACTATTGTTATATTTTAGTCAATATAATCAAAAAATTAACAAATTAAATACTAAATTGAGAACCGCTCTATACATCGATGGAAACAGCATGAAAATTGGAGCAGTAATTCTTGTGTTAATCACAAACAGACAGACACTGCAACACACAAATCTCTGAAAGTCTTATAATGGGTAAATCTGTTACACAGTAAAATGGGTTGTGGAGTTCAGATGGATGAATCAAATTGCTTTATTAAATCACATTACACAGCTAAATACTGTAAAATTGGAAGCTGACCCATATATGGTCTAAACTGTAGTGTATATTTGTCTAACCGGAACAAAATTTTGGACTTGACAGCACCTACAGTCATGTAACCTCTTGCAGATTTTTTTTTTTATAGGGTCAATACTATTTCCCAGATTAAATGAATGCTGATCAATTTATTAAATTATCAAATATACTGATCATGACTGTCATTGGTTGTCTACAAAATTGTTGATTTCACAGATATAACAGTGTTTTATGTTGTATCAGCCCTCAATTTTTTTCTAAGAAGAATGGTCATATTATTATTATATGTATATCATAAGAATCTTCCTTATAAAGTAATAACAAGAGTATTTGATTATGTACAATGGTCCACTGACAAAAGTTTCATGTTTCCTGTGATTGTCACTGTCATTGTACATAGACATTGTACACAATATTATATTGTCAAGTTTTGCTTAAAATTTAAAGTGAAATACCTAATCCTATTTAATGGAAACTGTTAGAGGAGGCCTTTGCCAAGAGGCATACTAGACTTAGAAATATTTTATAACAGAGTCCACCACAATACAAAGAAAGAAGAAAGCAGTTCAGAATAAAAGGGCTTATTATACCTAATTCTACATACTCATTTTATGAACATGAAAGTTTGTAAGTATGAGTGGATGTCTGTTACTCATCTCACTCAAACAGCTGGAGTTCAATTTTGATATAAACTGTCAAGATGTATGCTAACTCTTGAAGGTCTACCAACATCTAAAGTAATATTATCATTGTGTTGAAAGCACACAGACACACACACACTGCAATAATATTATTTTAAGAGAAGCCAGTAGAACCGCTGGATGTGTGGACTACACCAATGCAAAGAAAAACAACCCATAACAAGTTCATTGCAAAAAGTAAAAATTAAATAAAAAAAGAGTTCATTTAAACTGTATCATTGAAACTTAAGCTTCAATTGTGACCATAACATCTTTAAATGATTCAAAACTAAACATTAAATCTGATAGAATCTATATAAAAATATGTATAGAAAGAGATACATTTATTTAAACCTCAAAAGACCTTGTTGACCATAATACTTTCAGTTTGTAATCAGTCAGACTGGTTTCATAATAGTCAACTAGATTACAATAATAACTCTTACTTCACAGTAATAATGATTTGGTTAATGTAACTTTTATGTAAATTTATTAAGTTTTTCAACACCTAATAGGTTTTCTGAGTCATAGACTAGGTTGTTCAATGGTAATAACAACTTAATAGTTGTTCAATTTATATGTATTAGGCCAGAGAGACAAGTGGAAGATGATTTGGGAGGGTTTTGCCCAGCAGTGGTGCATGAAAGTATTGAATATGATTGTTAGTTCTATAAGAGTTATAGGCCTTCAGTTCTTAATTCTGTGGAGCTTTCACCATAGTTTCTCAGTGTTATTGTAAATATTTTCTTATCATAGGATAAAATGTTAACAAGACACTTCAAATTAGATCAAAGCCTATTATTAAAATTACAATCACATTACTTTTATTTGTTAAATGTAAAATGTTGATAATCTTACAACAATTTGGTGTAAAAGATAATCTTGAGTAAGTTTTATTGCAGCATTGATAACAGATTGTCATCATACAAGATTATCAAGTACTTTAAGCATTTTGTCCATAAATGTATCAGAAACATAATGTTGTTAATTTTAACCTATAAGAATTTTATCCAAATACCTAATATTGTGGGCCAGTTAATCATTTTCAAATTAAGCTCAATTAATCAGGCTTTAGTAGGCCAACAGGAAAATAATAGAAAAAAATATTTCCTAATTAACCAAAACTATTCTAGTGTCAAAAATACTACAATTATGTTTACATAATCACTTGTAGTGTTCTTAATTGTTTTTAATAATAAAAACAGTTTTGAAACAAAGAGACGTAAAGTGCTTTACGAGAACAACACCTTTGGGTGTGTTCACTACTAATTAGTATACCAGACTTGTCTTGCATTCAAGGTCACTTGTAACACGTGTTTTTGTCGCAAACACTGCATCACCAACAATACATAATACTTAATCCCGATTTTCTTATAAATTCATTCGTTTATCAACATTTTTTTCAAGACGAAAAATAAATTTGTCACAAACGATATTTTATTGCCATTTTTTTGCGACGAATCGTCACGAAATAGGTGTCATTAAAACTACTTTCGTCTTATATATGGGTAAATTAGAGATTAAAGTATTTTAGAAAGGCCCCCTACCTTGTATACATCACCGTAGGTTCCCGACCCAATCCTCTGAATGAGTTCATACTCATCTTGTGGGTTCCTCCGAGATATATCCGAACTTAAAACACCACCACTATGCGCCATAATCACTATTGAACACTATATTAACATTTATCTACACTTTCATCTCATCATTCACATAATTATTTAACACACAACGTCGTGAAGTAAATTATTTTTCTATCACTCGACTCGACATCGTCTGACGTTTGCCACAGTGCCATTTGTGGTGCTGCCATACCAAATTTTTAATCTACTGCAGTGCTATTGCAATGCACGTAGCACTTGATTACATGATCCTCTTTATTTGTACTGAAGATACTCTTTTATTGGTTGTATGTTTATGAAATATCAATGAAATAGTATAACTTTTTATAAATACAATTCATTTAGAAATAAGTGCGATATACCAATTATCAAGTATTTATTACTATAGCAACACTGATTTGTGCTGTCATAATTTCTTCTCTTTATGGTCACCATAGACTGTATATTTTTTCATCAATTTACGGCCAAGGTAAAAGGGAGACAGCAACTCTTATTTTTGGCCCATTCTACTTTAATGTAATTATTCTATTCAAAATGACAAATTAAAACGATAACGCATCAGTAATATTATATGGTATACTAAAGACGTTTATAATGTGACTTAGATATGTCCCCGAGAGGTGAAACATATTATACAATTTGATATTTTTAGTTTTTATGACCAATATTATAGTCCAACAAATCTAAGAAGTACCGTTTGACAGTTATGACAAATAGGATAATAGGGTTGGGAGTAAAAAAATCGATTACTATATTATCCGATTTTTATGAGATCGATTACTATAATATCAGAATTTTAAGAGATCAATTGTCATAATAAAATAAAAGTTATGTTTAGGATATTTTATTTATACACTACTAGTACTAGAATCGTCATCGTCTTCGTCATCATCGTCATTTAAATTAATGACTAGTTGATTATCTATGAAATTATCAAAGTGTACGTCTCTGTCGAAGTCGTAATTTATTTTAGAGTACCTATGTATTAAGTGCATAATGCGGTCGCGCAGTAACGTGTCGTCAATTGATAATTTGAAAGTAATACATTCGATTTTTCGTATATGTAATCGATTTTTTCGCATACAAGTGTATCTGAAGAGTCACAACACTACAAGCAGTGACCTAACTACGTGACTTTGCAATGAGGTCAAAAATAGAACTATTAGAAATTATTTACTATGTAAATATGTGTTATTTTGCTTTGTTTGAAAGTTTTCAATTAAATTAGGATATTAAAATTTGTAAATTTTTAAATACAATAATAAAATCTTTCTAAATTCGTGGTTTTATGACAAAGGTTGTCGAAACTGAGTACTGTACGCATGAACAAAGTTGTTTCGGTTTGAAAATGATGAAACGTCAAACGGTACTTCTTAGATTTGTTGGACTATATGCACTTTCGCACTAAATCTCGTTGGCTCAATAATAAACGACCCATTTTGCTACGTAAGATATGTATGCTACAAATAAACAGCCTGGCTTTCCAATGCTAGCGTACATAATTTTAAGCAATATTGACGGAACTCTATGAAGTAACTTAAATGAAATTTTCGTTATTTATTAGCGTCGCTGTTTCTACATAAATAATTGTGGCCTGCATTTCGCATTCCGTACGAAATATGTTACGTTAGAAACTGTTAGTACTTCATTCAGGGACCGTGTATAGTGCATGGACGTTTCGAAATTGACTGGTTTGCTTGACTAAGTTAAATTGAGCAATTAAGTTACAGATTATGATTAATTTAAACAAGATCTATGTACATTAGATAGTTAGCGACAGAAGTCTCATAACACAGTGTGATTTATAAAGCTCTTGTATTCTAACAAGCAGAAATTAGTATTCACTATGTTTACTCTACATTTAGCGCAAAAGTCCATAATGCTACTGTGTCAAGCCCATATAGCTATCTTATAGCATAGTAATTCATTGAGTTTGATTGTTTTTTTCGACTTCTGTCATTGACTGTACTAGGTTTAGTTTAAATGAATAAACGATCTGTCTGGCCCAAGTAAGAAGGCGTATAATATACCCACGGTTATTGGATATGATAATTCAAAATACTTGCACGTAACGAAGTGCTTGCACGCTCAAATATGTAATATCAAGTAATATCGCGAACGAGAAGTTATAGATAAATAAAATGCCATTATTTATCTTGAGATGGCGATTACCAAAACAGCTAGGGGTAGTATTTAAGTCAGTGCCTTTAAATGTTCTTTATCTAATGATTGTATGCCTACTTAGGCGCTAAACTGATGCGGTTTTATCACATTCTTGCATACCTACCACAAATATCCAAGTTTGAATTTCTCATCAAATTTACCGTAAGCAAACTGTGCTGAAGTCTAAAACATCTGAGATATTCTTTTTTTCTACTACAGCTAATGGGTTAAATAGAGCATTGTACCTTGTAGATACAACAGAACCGACCAAGGTTTGTGTCTTATAATAGATAGTAGTAATAAAACAAATGAATAATGTTAAAATGGTATATTTATTACAATCCAATATCTCCAGCCGGCATCCTTGTAACTTCTTACAAAATTTGTTTTACGCCGACATCATTAATAACTTCTACAACTTTATTATAAAATTATATAATCTTTTGGTACAATCCATTTTAAGTGCACTTTTACAAACTTTACCACATTACGTGTCGTAACGGCTACTCGAGTTAAGCATTCGGGGAAATTTATAATTTCCGAAAGAAAGGGTCATCGTAATACGCGTCGGCACAAAGCTTAATATCATCGCTTAAAACAAGCGCTCAAACTATTGAAAAACCGTCTGTAAAACTTAATTCTTCAAATAGTTCATTTCGTATGATTTACTTTGTATATTTAATATATCTTCTTGTCAAAAGAAGTTTTTACTTAGAATGGATTGCTGTTGAGATAGGTACTTTCACATATATTGATGTCGCATCTATATCTACTGCCTATGTAGTGGATTGAATATAATATTGGAAGATCCAACCCCTATGACGTTGATACAAAATCTACGTTACTGGTCTGCGAAAGTACTGCGCTCAAACAATTGTAGGTTATTTCGTCGGGCTCATATACAGAGTTAATACATAACAGAATTCAGGGTGTGGTGTATAATAAACATATTTACTATTATTGTATCGTCAACACATGGTAATTTCAAACTTAACGGCTTTGTTTCGGCAAAACGTAAATATAGAGTCATTACATTGTGCCGTTGCTTAGTTTGGTCGAACAGCCGGTGTACACAGTTTGAAATCAGGCTTGTATCATGAAAATTTAACAATATTACATAAATTTCTTATTCTGCAACAATTTGTTAACTAAAATTTTTAAGTTAAAACATGCAGTCAGGCCTCAATTAGCTAATATAATATATTCAGTGCCTTTTCGTAACACGATCAAGAGTAACATGTAAGTTTTAATTGAAACTATTATGTATCATCAATTTAATTATAAATAATATTTTTTTTAACTCTTCCACCGAATTTGTACTAAATGCTATCATAGTATATTTACAGGGAAGTGAACGGGAAACAATAGTTTTTTATTTGGTAAAAGCGCTTAAAACGACAAAAGAATTAGATAAATTATGCGTTGGTTGTCCAGAGAGGTACTAACAAGAGATTTCTCGTCTAAATATGTAGAACCGAATCTCGGAGACAAAATAAGTATAGAGTAGATTGAGAAATGCATTAATCTCAGACAAACAGATTTGTTTGGCTTTTCAAAACATACACAGATATCGTGAGAGCGTTATTTACATTTGAACTTCTCGAATTCATTCGAAAATAAATACGAAAGCACGAAATACCTTCTGCACAACCGACATAAGGGAAGTAAGTATTTAAAGTTGTGATTTAAACAATTACAAACAATTTCATTCGCGTAACATTACAAGCGGGAAATTTGAAGCATGCTTTGGCACTTTCACCATAAATAAGTATTTTTTTTTATATTTTTTACTAAGTGGAAGAAAGAATTGTAATACAAATGTCTATTACATTATAGAAGGGAACATTTACAAATTTAACCTATTATTCTATGAAAACAAATATACACACACAAACAAAGTAATTTATTTTACTTTTTACGGAAAGAGATCTGTTACGGATTTTGAAAATTTAGTTTTATGAAACGGCGTTTCAAGACATGAAATTTTGTGTTACTCTAAAGATTGAGACACGTGAGCGAATCGATCGACTACGAAACAGTTAAATCGAGAACTTAATCGTTTTCAATGGTGCAGTGTACCCTCGCCCACATGAACACATCACAAACAAACAAGCAAGATATTTTAGCGCTATAAAATAATAAATTATAATAATTCACAAAATAATTTTATTCTCAACTACTGTAAAGTGCTCAATCACACCAATTTACCTATTTTTTTCAATTAATTAATTATTTTTCATTATTCTAATCAAAAATACATAATAACCAACTTCAAAGAATTAATTCTAATGGTAATAATAGGGGAAAAAAGTATCTTAAAAATTAATAGTAACATTAAATAAAAGGATTAAAAAATAAAAACAGGTCTAACGTTATTTTTTCACGAACTAGATCAGAGGCTAACTACATTTAAAGAAATATAACTTACTCTTTTTCTCGTTGAATAAATAATTTCTTTCCTCTGTCGTCTATGTCTACGCGTGAGCAAAGCGTCCATAATTTTATTGCATCACTATTTTGTCTCATTTGGAATTTGAGGTTAGCTGACGCCGTATCGGGGGAATTTAAAACTAGTATATAGTTGCCGTGAGGCGCAACAGTCTATGAATTGTCTATGTAGGATGGCTCGGGGGCGCGGTCCGGGCGGTCCGGGCGGTGAGGTTTCACCTGCGGGCGGCGCGCGAGCGCGTGCTGCGGCCGGGCGGGGGCGCGCTGGTCTGGCCGCGCTTGGCTTTCGCTTTGGCGTTGTGTTTGCGTTTCACTTTGGTATTGGCGGACTTGGCGGAGCGCGTGCTCTCGATGGAGTTGACGCGGCGGTCGGACTCGAACGAGAACGCGGGGATGACGGCCTGCGCCTCGCTGGGCGACAGGCTGATCTCCAGCCGCCGCCGCCGCGACCGCGTCATGCGCACGTTCTGCTCCTGCGGCAGGACCTGCGCGTCCTGCGCGGGCAGGCTGAGCGGCGCGGGCTTGCCTCGCTTGGCGCGCACCACCTTCCTCTCCTCGACCACGGCGGGAGAGGGGCTGCTCTTACGCGACGCCCTTCCGTTCTGACCTTTCTCCCTGAGCACGGGCTTGGTGACCTCCTCGTACCTCCTCTTGCGGGTCACCCTCGTCACTACGGTCTTTTCGTTTTCTATAGATTCCTTAGTGGCCCTAGTCTTCTCCGCGGCGCTGGTATTCCTGGGCGCGGGTTTCTCCACTTGTTTCTTGGGCCGTCCGCGTTTGACTTCTACTTTGCTGCGTAGTTCACGATCCCCGCTGCCGTTGACCTCCTTCTTGGTTTGTCGGGTCTCGATTTTTCTGCGTTTCCTAGGTACGGGGGATTTGGATTTCTTAGCGCGACTAGTTTTGGGGAATGCGACTTCTGTGCCGTCGAGGCCCTGGCTGCTCTCTATGTAGATGTAGTCGTCGAGCTTCGAGCGGGACTTGGCGTACGTCTTCTCCACGGGTTTGAGGGTGGGCACGTCGTCGTCCATGTCGGGGTAGGCGGGCTCGGGGGTGTCGGCGAGGGGCGTGTCGACGGTGTTGGCCTTGATGAGCTCGACGTCGTTCTCGATGGAGTTCTTGTTCATCCTGTTCTTGAGCGTGTTGATGGTGTCGAGCAGCGAGTGTTGCGGGGGCTCGGGCTCGCCGCACTCGGACTGCGAGGCGCCGGCCTCGGACGCGCTGGACTCGCGGTGCTTGTTCTTGTAGCGACGCTTGTACAGGTCCGCCTTCGTCATGTCCTGGGGAATGACAAATATTTGAGTTAAGTTGGAAATATTGATAGAGAACTAAGATTTTGAATTTATAAGTATTTTAACATTTAATTGAGGTAACTAGTGTTACTTCAAATTAATTAAAGACTCAAAATAACAATAATAACACTGTTGCAGTCAAGAAACGCCGTTATACACTGTGTAGTGCACTGTCAAGCTTACACAAAGAGATGGTAGATCAACTATACTGAGAACTTCAAAGTTCTACCTCGATGAAGACCTGATTATTCTGTATGCGTTCTAAAAGACATTATATTAATACTCACAGCAAGTTTAAAGCTATTGTTCTCCGGTATGCTGATGCCGAGGGCAGCAAGCAGCTCGTCCGTGCCGAATCTCCTTAGCGGGTCCACCGCCAGCAGACCTAGGATGATGCGCTTACTCTCCGTGGAGATTTTCTCCCAGATTGGACCTGTGTAGATGGATGGCCTTGATTAATACAAAAGTATACTAAGCTAGCTATTACCCGCGTGAATATCGGTTATAGCTGCAAAAGATCACCTGAAGCCAGGACAGTCACTGGCAGAGCGATCACTCTTGACCTTACTATATTTGACACAGTTAGCTACTTAAGTGTTGATTTGTTCTTAAAAACTTACATTGACATTTAAAATATACGCGACGTTATTATACACGGAAAAAGTTAGCACAAATTAACTATTCCTAAACTTTAAGTTGTTAAATAAAATTGCTTAAGAATTTGTCTAAGTTTCAAGAGGAACATTATATAAAGTTTAATACACTACTCACCATCCATAGTAAAGTTCCCGGTTCTAATTCTGTCCATGAATGACGTGATGGGTTCCTTCTTGGAGACCGGCTGGAACGGCGCCTTGCCGCACAGCATGTAGTACTGAAATGTTAATATCATAATAAGTACATAGTATAAATCAAAGTGGTTTGCCGTGTCTGTCCTTCCATATGCTTAGATTTAGATTTACGCAATGGATTTTGATGAGGTTATTTGTAATAATAATAATGTCTTGACCGATTTCGGTCACAGCTGTGTTTCTATGACACCAGCCAGCTACGCGAGACATATAGTGCACAAACGTGTGCGCAAACACAGATGGGACGACAATCCGACACGACCGGAGAGAGATCAGGCCCAGGACCCATATTTTAACGTGTCTTCCGAAACAAAGAAGTACAATATTAGAACGACGGCGCGCACCGTGAAGATCGAACTCGTGACATTTAACTTGGCAGTCCTCTGGTCTTACCACTAGGCTATCACAGTTTCACAGTATGTAATTCTAATACACATCAAACACACGATCAGAAGAAGAATTAATTTGTCAAGTTTTTGAATAGATTAAGATCGAAAAATTACCTTATATTTATCAAATAAAAATCAATGTATCAACGAGTGCAGTAAAATATAAATACTAATAAAACTGCGTGTGTAAAAGAAGAAAGCTAACATAAAGAGCAAAGTCTAGACTACTCTTGACAAATTTCGTGCAGAAAATATACCGTGCAAGCAGATACCCGATATAATTCTATTCAAAAAACTTACCTCTCTGATCAGTATTGTAAAAGACAGTTAGGCTGTTTAACTATTTAAATCAAAAGTATTTGATTGGTTAGTCTTTTGATCAACTTTAATCTCTTATCAATGAAATATATAAATTAGCGATGAGACCGCCATTGTACCCTTATTTTATATAATTTCCTTTTCATAGCTGTAACTAAGGTGTATAATAAAGAGTATTTTATTCTAAAATTGGAGTGTAACCTTTTTTAATATTGTAATAATACCAGGCTATAAACGTATCAGTGCTGGGCACAGGCCTCTTCTCATATAGGAATGGTTTGAGCATTGATCACCCTGCTAGCTCATTGCAGGCGATATCAGATTCTAATAATTGGAATCCAGGTTTTGTCACGATGTTTTCCTTCACCGTTTGTCAGTAGTCTTAGAATATTATCTTTAATTATTAATACTTAATTAATACTATGTACGTACGTAGCCTAGTGGTATGACCGTCGGAAAGCGAAGTCAGAGGCTTAAAATGCTAGCACCAACTATCTTTTCAAATTCATGTGCGTACTAAAAAATAATTATTCAACATAATCGGTGAAGTAAAACATCGTGAGAAATGGTTTTGCACCAGCACACCCGAGAAATTTTCAGAGGCCTTTTTTTTTTCGTGAGAAATCATCAAGTGACCCCGCCCGCTGTGGGCGCAGCGAGGGGGAGAATCCGAGTTTTACTGACTAAAACCCACTCTTTCCCTTTGAGTGCCGGGGTCACGGTAACTCTTACGAACATCCCGCAGCAAGTATGCTTAACTTGAGACTAGATGGCGTTGTATGAATGTAGAGAAATGTTTATGTATTATGATTGTGTGTTGCTAGGACGTAGTGTGACTTACATAGACGACCCCCAGACTCCAGAGGTCGCACTGCGGGCCGTAGCCGGGCGCCGCGGCCGAGCGCGCGCGGGAAACTACCTCGGGGGCCGCGTACGGCAAGCTGCAATACAATACACATGTTGTAACTAATACAATTGGGTATAAGAGTCAAATAAAACTAAAATAAAATACATTAAAAAAAATACGGTCGAATTGAGAACCTCCTCCTTTTTTTGAAGTCGGTTAAAAAAGATTAGATTTGAACACGTATTTTTTCATAAATCGTCTGAAAAAATGAAGATGGTACAGCGAATTGAAATGTCTAATTACAATATAACGGGTATACAGTTTACACTCAACATAATAGCGAAATTGCGTAAATTGTACCCGTCATCATTTCTATTAATTTGTTAGAATATATTTTTTTGTAATGCATTGAGTTCGCCTTCGGTTATCACGCATACCGCACGTTCTCATCTTTCATTAATATCAAGTAATTTTATTCAGTTTCAATAACACTACTAATTTAAGTATCTCAAGAGTTCCATTATCAAGTGTTAGGATAACAAGAAAATCCTACAACGGAAGTTAGTCATATTGTAATTCTATGAAATGAAATGATTTCTTATGAAGAGACGTTTTTGTTTGTCTCTTTGGCTTATTTATTTATATCTATGAACGCCGTGGGGGTCACCGGTGACCGAAAAACAATACACATATTGTTGCTGGGCAGTCAAAGTGTTAAATACGTTTATTGTGTGTCTCTCCATACCTGAAGCAAGGCGTCATCATCCGGGGCCTGTCCTCGGCGCAGTCGGGCGTGCGGCGCGCGAACCCGAAGTCAACCACCTTCACCTTGGCTTCGCTGAGTCTGCTGCTCGAGAGTAGGATATTCTAGAAAAGTAGTATAAGGTTAGTACATTTTGTCCTCGTGACAAAAGTTAAGTAGAAGAAGAAATAATTTATGCGATTTTAATATACAATACAAATATCATTTTTTTCCTCTACAAATTACAGTTACAATGTTGTATACTATACATATATTATTTGTTCCTGTTTTAATTTGTAACTAAGTTGTGGAGACCGGAGCCTGTACTAGGTTTATACTGTGTTAAAAGTCTCCAGGTTATCTATTCGGACTGACAATGCCCTGTGATTTAAAAAAACAATAGGCAATTATGTAGAAATAGAAATTGAAGTTCAATATTAATTGTTGATTTCTTCTGTACGTACAACAAGAGTCGACTCTTGAAATCTATCGAATTAACCACAAGCCTCAATCAATATACACAATATTCACATATATACCACTGACCTCAGGTTTGAGGTCCCTATGCACGACCCTTCGAGCGTGCATGTGCCGCAGCGCTAGCGCTAGCTGTGCCAACAGCCTGCGCGCCGCGCGCTCTTCTACACCACCCGCTAGCTGGGCGGCTAATTCGCCGCCGCTTGCTAGCTCTGTTACTATGTAGGTGAAGGCCTGGGGGAGAGGGTAATAATAGTGGTATTAGTTGAAAACAGATGATGCCAAAAAGAAATAATAATTAGGATAAGGGCAGGGGGAACGTGATGATGTGAACAATAGATATGAATAAAGAAAGGTAAAGTGAGTAAAAAGTGACTGGATGAAAATAAACTTTAAAAGTATCTCTTTCTCACATCTTTCCTACAGAAGGCAGTGTTGGACACAAGCTCTTTAAGTGAAATAATTACTGCTTCATTAAAACCTGAAGTTATACACAAAAATAAACATTTACAAATTGAAATCAACTTTCATTCACTTGTTAGACTAAACCTCTTGGATTAAAACCCTACATGTTCATAAGGTTCAAAATCGTACGAGACATAACATTATTACTTACGGAATCTACAATAATAATGTCTAAAACAGCTCTCCACCTAAACACTATAACCATAAGATATAATATCGTATGACAGATAATATTTAAACTTACAGAATCATGGAAGACCTCGTGCAGCGTGATGATGTAGGGGCATCCCTGACACGCCTTCAGCAGCTCGATCTCCTGCTTTATGTCTTTCTTCTGAGTCGAGATTATCTGGTGAACGAAAATAAAACATTGCAATTAATTTACAAAGAAATATGACGGTAAAACTAAAATACGTTGCAAAAATACTGTAAGTTGAGTGGACTTAGTTGTGACTTTGTGTTTTTTATAAACGACTCACGCACTAATAAACTTAATTCTTGTGTCGCGGGGTTTTCACAGACATTCAATCCACATGCACAACACCCAGACTAAGAAAAAGCATTTGTAAATCGCACAAACTTGTCCTACGCGGGGATTGAACCCGCGACACGTTGCGCACAGTGGTCATTAGCGTGGCCTTTGGCTTTAGATATATAAACTACATATTAAGTAGTATTATTCAGACACACAGGGGCGTAGATTACCGTATACAAAATCACCTACATTGCTATCATACACCTACAAATCTCAAGACAAGTAAAGCCTAGCTACGTGTTACAAATTTGCACCTTTAAACTCTACAACAAGTATAACCAGCCTAGCTACGTACTAGCTTAGACCAAATTACATGATTATACCTACAAATCTCAACAGCACGTTTATCCTAGCTACGTATAACAATGGTGATGTGATGTGTAACTCTACAGCATGTATAACCACAACCACCCTAGCTAAGTACTACAATGGTGATGTATTAATGTGATGTGTCCCCACACTCACTTTGACGGCATACTCCTTGCCGGTCTGGCGGTGGATGCACTTCCTGCAGACTGAGTACGAGCCGTCGCCCAGTAGCGGAGTGCTCAGCTCCACCGCGTACTTTTGGAAGAACGGCGAGTCCTGGACAAATAAATGATCATATTATTAATTTAGAAATGTGATGGACAACAATATAATATACAATTGTATTGTTTTTCTATTATATTATAACTATAGTCATCATCATCATTCCCTTGCCCTTATCCCAATTATTATTTAGGGTCGGCGCAGTATGTCTTCTTCCTCGATACGTTTCTGTCTCATGTCATCTCGGAAGTCTTTGCAACCATAATTATAGTAAAATACTGATTTAAACGGAAAAGGTATTTCAATATATTACTACAGCATTTTTAAAATTTTTAGCACATTCTTGCAAAAAAACATTTATGTGACTAGAAACTATATTCAATATTTTTTTTTATGGGGAACTTCAGGATATTCAGGCTCAAATATCCAACTTTCAACAACATAGTAATACAAATATTATAATTATTTATCGACGCTACCTTAGCGACCCATCCTTTGAGTTTGTCGTGCTTCTGTCCCGTGGCCTGCATCCATATCTGGTCCGAGATCACGTTCTCGGAGAACAATATACTCGGCGCTACGTAGGAGTAGCCTGGAAAGGAACGAAGCTGTTATCATCACTTTTTCTTATAGAGGTTGGTACAAAAAGGATGAATCAGAAAATCTTCTTTAAAAAGAGACTACGGATTCCACTGAAGTAAAGGATGTTAATAACACCATCTTTTAGATTAGGACGTTTGCAGATGTGGAAGAGTCGCTGTATTATTCACCATCTCGCTTCAATGGCTGCATAAGTATTAATAAAAAAGGTGGATCAAAGGGGTCGATCCCTTTGATACATGGTTACCAATAGTGTCACTTTCAAGTCCGTACTCGGAGTTCCATAACATCCTTGATAGGCCTTAACTTGTCCTAAGGAATTAACTAGATCTAGAGGTTAGACTAAAGACTGGAGGAGTCCGATACCCGTCCCTTACTACCTAAATGAGCATACAGTGGCAGTTCCTACACGCTTACCGAGAAGAGTAACCCGTCAATCTCGCACGGTGGGTCAAGACCTGCCAGGGGCGCGGTGAATGCGAAAGCGAACCCCGTACCCCCGGCCATAGGCAGATGAGGACGCTTCAGTGGTATTAGCCGGTAAAATTTCTTAGCATTCACACAACGCCATCTAGTCTCAAGTTAAGCATACTTAGTAGCTTGTGTTATGAATACTAGAAACCCGATAAACATACTTATATATTTCTAAATACATACATCCTATAGATAAATTACACCCAGACAGAACAAATGATCGTGCTCATTACACAAACATTTGTCCTGGGGGGGAATCGAACCCACGACCTCCGGTATAGCAGTCAGGGTCACTAACCACTAGACCAACAGGCCCGTCAAAAGACAAAAGTCCAGCACACCTCCTCACAAGGGTAGTCCATGAGGATATCCATCACCTACCACAAAAGTGTTGTCACAACTTACCAAGGAACAGTTTATCGTGATGCTTGGGCGCCTGCGCGGGCGAGTCAGTGGGGGGCATGCGCGTGAACTCGTCCGCGAAGTTGCACGTGTCCGCCGCGTGCGTGAGGACAGGCACGAAGGGAGCTTTCACCTCGCGGTTGGCAACGCCTTCCCAGTCCAGGTTCTAGGGAGACAGGCAAGTTAATAGGCTGTATAGTCTGGATTCTTCTTAGAAATTTTAATGTGGGGGGATTTTTGGAAAGAAAATAATAACGATTACGAGTGAGAATTGTAAGTTAACACACTATCTAGACTATCATTCTTAGAAATAGTTGTTTAATGTGGGGGGATTTTCGGTAACAAAAATAATAATAATTAAGAAAATCATTACACTTTCGACATTGTTTAAGTCTGTTTTTTTGTAACGACTCCCTCATTAAGTAATGTTAATCCTTGTGTCACGAGGGTTTTACAGACATTCAATTCACACGCATTTACGCATTACTGGTGATCTGTGGCACAGGTTTTATCTTATTCAAACACCAGTCTCTATGTTATTAACACTAAATAAACTATGTAACTAATTACTTGTGTAAAAAAACCATATATTTAAACAAACTGCATTATAAACGACGTGGTTAGAGTAATGATTTCACAAATTATTGTTATTTTTTACTCGAAAATCGACCCCGGTCCAGAAATATTACAGAAATGATAAAGTTTATACACGGAGTAGATAAACTGCGATCAAGAACCAGACTTATAATATAAGTATCAAACCCCTGGTTCCTCAAACGCTGATAAACACAAAAAAAATGTAAATCGTCAGCTAAATCTCATGTTAAGCTCTGTGATTGGTTGTAACTCTCACCAACCAATCACAGTCGTGATCAGTTGATTTGACAGCAGATTCAATTGATCAGCCTTCCAGAAACAGGCGGTAATAACATAATTCGCAAAGTGTCATTTGTCTTTATATTCAGTTTAGTTGAATATAAAGACAAACTGCCATTTAAGTATCAGTAAGCAAAATGACGTTCCAGAATATGGTTGTATAAAATTTGGAAAAGACATCGCTTCGATATTCGCCTAATTTTCTTTTTGCGTCATCAACTAGTTCTTACGTTTCTTACTAGTACATCCATTTTAAGAAATAGTTTTCTTCAATAACATTTTTTTTCAGTCAATCGCTTTTTTATGTATTATAAACTTAGTTTGTAAGATACTTTAATAATAAAAATTATCATCTCCAAATTATTACTGTTACTTTTACTGTGACCGACAGGGTTCATGATTGTTACTCTTGTTAACCACTTAAACCTTCATTGTGGTCTGTCGGGGCTGCGGGATGTTCGTAAGAGTTACCGTGACCCCGGCACACAAAGGGCTCCAGGAGGAACATAGTGGGTTTTGGTCAGTAACAGTCTGACACTCCCTCCCGCTGCACCCACAGCGGGCGGGGTCATTTGATGATTGCCCACGAAAAAAACCCTTTATTGTAGATTGTAATTAAGTTTTGAGTAAGGTAGTGTATGGTATCTGATACCAATTACCAACTAACCTCGGAACATGTATCTAACCTGGAAAAACGGATGCCTCTTGAGTTCCTCCGCGTCACCCTCGCCGCCGCCCAGCCGACGACGCGGGTCTTTCACTAGTAATCTGAAATGAACAACAAAACGTTAGTTATTACTTAAGACAAATTACAAATGCATCTTTTAGATCTATTAAGAGGCAATGTCCCATACATTGTCTAACTTTTATTAATAATATGTTTAGAAAAAGAGTGGGAGTAGCTAAGGAGGTTTTTACTGACACATAAAATATGCTTAAATGTACATACAAATGTGGCAAGTCAAAAGCAGTTGTGGTAGCGTATTATTGCAATAAAAGTATTGAGTATTGAGTAAAAGGCGTAGAACAGTATCTCTTTTTCACAAATAGTCTCGCAATAGTCTCACAGTTAAGTGGCCCCTCTATCCCCCCAACTTGCACCGACTAAAACTCCTCGGGTCTTTTCAGACCAGAGTTACAAGATGCCTATTGGTTGATCTGGTACTCACTTCCTAATAAAGTCCTGTACTTCAGGACTGACATCCGGCGGCACGGGGTAGCTGCACCGCACGATTCTCTTCGTGATCTCTTGCTGCGTGTTCTTCTCGCCTTCGACTGTGAAGGGGGAGGCGCCGGTCAGCAGCTCGTAGGTCAACACGCCGACGGACCACCAGTCTACCGCCTGGAAAGAGTGGAAAGGAGATTTAGTATTTGACAGTTTGAAAATCTACAGGATTAGATTGGTTGTGAAGTTCAGATAAGTAGTAGCTTCCTGGGGATACAGAATTCAATTCCGGTGATACTGATGGCGATCCTTACAGTTTGGCGAAAGATTCAATTTAAAATTTGTTGGGTTTTGGGATTTTCACATTAAGTACATGGCGAGAGATTTTTTTTTGTCTTTTGAGGGATAAAGGTCGATAAAAATATATTATAGTTAAAAAACACACACAAAAATTAAAAACGAATTAAAAGAACATACAATTTATACGAAATCACTTAACCTAACACATGATTCAGGTTATTCGAAACGTTTCTAGTAACTCCAACAAAAAATATTACCCTTAATTACTATTTGGTCATTACTGTACTGAAAACCTCATAGCGACAGGGCACAAAAGCTACATCGTATCGAATAACACTAAAACATGAACATTCGAGGCTATATAACCTTTATTCGAAGGGAATAAGATCGATTTTACTGTAGCACTACAAGTAAAGTAGTAGATCAATAAACACAAGATCGGCCTTGGATAAATGTAATGAGAACAGAGCATTTCCTTCAGATAGTCGTGAATTAAACGCACTGATAACAGGTGATAAGTCATTGTTTGGTTTATTATTTTGAATGGAGTTGTTGGGAGGGGAAGACCACGACAGACGTTCCAGGACCAAATAGGGAAAGTCCTAAAAAAGGGTCAGGTCAGGAGTACCCTAAACCGACGGGCGTGTATGAAGCGACTGATGAGTGTGGATGAAGCTAAAGTGGTATGCCAGGATCGTAGCAAATGGAAAGATGTGATCTCTGCCTACCCCCAAGGGAAAGAGGCGTGACGTTTATGTATGTATGTATGGTTTATTATTGGGATGTATGAATAATAAACACTAACAGACGTTAGCAAAAACTATACCTAGCTAATTGATGTTCTATAACCTAAAGACAGTACTATGCGTTTACTGTGCGTCGTACACGCAAATTCAATGTCTTTTGTATTAACTGAAGTATTCTAAAATCTAAATAGATTCCGGAAGAAATTACATTTACATCTTCGCGAAAAATGTTAAGTACAAAAGAACGTGGATTTAAATTGACCTAAATAATTACCGTACATTAAAACCAAAATATACAAAAACTCGCGTACAACGGCGTGATAAAATGTACGTTTGACATTGGTATTCACGTGCGATATTGAAACAGAAATATACAATGATATGTATAAAGAGACACGTGCCAAATAAAAGAAAAAACATTAAGAGCACGTTTTAAGATAACAACAAAATATATAGCAAGTATTTAGCAGACATTGAAATGTATCTCCGAAAAGAAAATAAAGAATTCTAGTAGTACGTTTTCCGTACGAAATACGAAGAAAGCCGAACGTTTCCGAAGTTATACGATAACTCAAGATCGTGCGCATGAGTCTTCTAAACCTTGTCGACTGATATTCACAACGCCACATAAATTGCGATGATATTGTAAACAAGTTTTTATGATCGAAAGTACTTTTATTTATGAATTTGTTGCTATTAATGTATTAAGCAATTTGTCCTTTCATCATTCAATGGTCTTTGATGATGTTTTTGTAAGTTGTAATTTTCTTTTTAACTTAAATATAAGGCAACAGACAATGGTGTAAATTAAGCCTATTTGTGTCACCCCTTTTTATTATAGTAACGACCTCTCTTCATAATTTGTCCTTTAGATAAGAACGTGTAAGCCTATTTTTAGATGCGTGAATACATAAAATGTGTATTTTTAGTCCGTGTTTACTCGTTACAAGTTCATAACCAAGAAGCAAATAATGTATTCTTGAAAATTATTTATTGTTTGTGAAACAGAAATAAAATAGTCGTTAGGCCATAATTCTAAATTAGAATACAATAACGGGTGAACTTTGTACATAGACAAGGCCCTTATTTTTTTGTTAATGTTACAAAAAAGGCAATATTTTAGATAGATTTATCACCTATTGTTTATAAGTTTTATTATATCCAATCTATTTATTTAAGAAATAAGACTTCGTATCAAACTAGCTATAATCTAACAAAGAATCGATTGACCACAAAGTCGAAATAGTTAAGTTAATAGTCTAAGTTTAAACAAACAGTTAATCTCACAAGTAAGTCTATGTATGTTTATAAATATGTATGTGTGAGTAAACCTTAACAAAGGAGTTATCTAAAAAGAGGTTAGTAGTGTGTTTATATTATGTCAAGATCAAAACACATGGGCATACACACTTGACAGTTAAATTGGTATAAAACCTGCTTTGTTACACCTTAAGTGACCTAGTGACCTAAATAATGGGTACTTAAATTTTGTATTCTCTTCTTGCCTAAGAAAAACAAAAAAGTGTAACAAGGCTAGAGGAGTGTAATGTAGTCATAAGACATGGCTACAAACCTGACAAGATTTTGTCTCAAATTATATTGTATATTCTTTTTGAAATTTGATTTTTCATACACTTGAAATTTAATAGTTTATTCTGCAATTGGGACAAATTTTATCACCTTTATATGTAAATATTTTTTGATATAAAGCTAGCTGGTGTCAAAATTTTCTAGCTGGCTACCCTGAGAAGAAACGTCGAAACAAAGGGTGTTTTTTTTCATTAGTAGATTATATACTAAATTGCATCTAAAGAAGAGCCTGTCATCTGCTAAATCCAAACCAAATTAAATGCAAACATAAAAAATAATCTTAAAAATCATTCTGTATACAAATAGCAAGATGAAATCACTTCGTCACTCTGACTTTGAGAAATTAAAATAAGATCTTCCTCATGAAATGCAACGATTGCAAGAGATATACAATATTTGCTGTATCATGCACCGGAAACAACAATCTTTTTATTCTCGAGATAGCCGCTAAGAATTTAGTTAATAATGTATTTTTTTTTTTGAGGAAGTAAGGTGTAATAAGCGACCTTAACAACAAAAGATGAATATCTATAAAGTTCTTAAAGAGTGTTCATTCATTTACACTCATTTACATACACTTTTTTATAAATAAAATAAATAGGTCTTTAAAAGGTAATGGTTGTCTGTAAGAGATCGCCCATTGTGGCACCATCATGTAATTTTTATGTTTGTCAAATCTTTTCTCATGTGGTGTGCAATAAAGAGTATTCTATTTATCTATCTAACCCTAAAACTCTTTTCCAACTATCATAGCTAACTAAAACCATCTTAACCACAAATGGTTTCCTAACTACAAGTGACATTAACTTTGAATACAGTTGCAAACGGCATTGAATACTTAATTGGCAGACAATTATATTAATAGCTTATAAAATTTATGATTGAGTGATTCCGATCATGTGTTTATTGTATTAAATTACTATTTTAGTTATTAATTCCTTAATTTTATGGAGAATTAAATGCTGATTTTTGGAGATATTGAGTGGTATTGTCGGTCGACCTTGGGAGAAACCTTGAGGTTATAGTTGGTCTTCAGCTTAGCCTTTTTGCAAGGTATGTTGGGATAAATACAGATAATTATCAGATTTCCACAACCCATTTGACTTTATACACAGCATCCCATAGTAAGGATGACAGTCAGAATTGCAATGACTTGAGAAATGTCAATGATCATCAAATAATAGTCGCACCCAATGATACGCGAGTTACGAATAGTTTTTTAACTAGACTAGATTCAGACATAAATTCCTAACAATTAACATTCGACGCTAATTTGCACTTAGAACCAATAAAAATAAGCTTCCTTTTCCAATACATACTTATGATCATTCATCTAAATCTATAGGGAATGTGGTAATTGCCGGGAGTTAGCGGCATCGTTAGGCCAGACCGGTTGCCATGGTTACAGGTACAACAGCTGCGCCTGGCAACTGTCAAACGTGTTTGTTTAACAACTGGGACAGATTAAAGGGTGGTTTAGCACAACTATTAATTGTAGTTAGTTCAGGTTTTAGATGCTTAAAAATTTGTCGATGGCTGTTGAAGTAAACGAGATTTAGAGTGGAGACTGCTAGAAAACGAACGTAGGTTAGGACCCTAGCCAGGTGAACCTGATAAAGGTTGGATTCGGAAGACGGAAGATAAGGCATAAATGGCGCACATTAGGAGAGGCCTATGTCAAGCAGTGGATGGCAGACTAATTGTATGATTGATACCTACTTAAAATTCTACAATTCTGTTACTAAGGTCTTTTTTTAATATCTGTCTACTCAAACGAAGACTAATAATTAAGTAAACCTTATTATTATTCATGCTGTCTGGCCTTAACAAATAATTATAAAACATATCATATATCATCAAAATGACACTGATAGGACAGTAAGGAGATTAAGAACAAAACATTTCTGTAATAACAATATTTATTTTCAAACAGCTCATAAAAACTTACTGAACACCTGAATACCATATTTTACATACCGCGACTTCTTATCTAATCTCCACAATTCATTTTACTGGGTAACACAGTATAGTTTACTAAGACTGGTTGTCAGCTACATCAGTTTATAATCTAGTATTATAAAGCAGCGATACTTTCACTATCGTATAAGAACCCACCGGTTAAACTAATCCTAACGGTATCTTTAACTATTAACTTCTTAAATCGCATTAACCGCTACTTATTTTCTAGATGCTTTTTTGACAGATGGTAAAATTTGCGACCCGTTACCGACAATACAACAGTTTTCACCAAGAATCAGACTTACAATAGAAAATGATTCTTATATCTAGGTGAAAAGAGTCTAGTTTAGTTTGAGCGGTAAGTCTAGGAATCAAACCTTGATCGTGGAAGGAGCGAGGCCACGCCGGCAATCTTGAGGAAGGTTAAATCGGTACAACACGAGTACGCTATTACGGACTTTATGAAAATAATGAATAAAGTCGAGTTTTGTCTGCAATAATGAGACGAGCTAAGTTAACATTGGATTTAGTACTTGATGCGGGAGGTAATAAGGTTGGTATTTGTTTGTCGCGCGGCATTCGGATCTAGGTCGTGGAAGAGTTTTTGGCAAGTCCGTTGGCTGGTAACAGAGTAAATTTACCGACGCAGAGAATGTGTTTGGTTTAAGATGATGCTTATTTCTTTTCTTTTAATTTTATAGTACTTAGGTCACAAACTCGAATAAAAGTATC
Organism: Chrysodeixis includens; assembly: GCA_941860345.1. Lineage (NCBI taxonomy): Eukaryota > Metazoa > Arthropoda > Insecta > Lepidoptera > Noctuidae > Chrysodeixis > Chrysodeixis includens. Next base: position 2,259,175 of record OW796116.1, on the reverse strand, counting down.
GTATAGGATAATTTCAATATTTTGTGACATCCTATTGAATATACGTGATGGCATGTGATGATCTGTCCATATTGCATGTAGTGTCTGCAGATGAATTAAAAATTAAACGAAGGTTAAAACAAATCCTTTTTTTTTGATAAGGCAGGGAAATCCTTATGGATACTCCATACCAAGGAGGACTCCATACCATGAATACTCCAAGGATACCTCCCTGGAGGAGGGAGTGAGTAGTATCAGACTTCTATAATAAAACCTACTTCTTAAACAAACTTAAGACTATATTAGGACATTAAAACTTTGAACAAATCACAACAATTTACAAACTCCAACACAAACCTAACTCATTATCAAGGTAAAATAAGAAAGATTAATAATATTTACAAACAAAGTAAAGCATTACATAACTGCAGTACATGTTTTTAGGAAATGAACATTCCGTGCTTGGTACGGCCGCGACCTCTTAGAATAGATAGATGTGTACAATGCGATTGCATTGGAAATGACATTAGAAATGGAATACCTAGGTTAATGGTAATTTAAGTGAAATGTCAAGATTTTTATAGTAACTTTCGTGAGGATGATTCATACTTAAACGATATAACGGTTTACTCACGCGTATTTATCGGGATAGCCCGACTAGTTTCGGACCCAACCGGAGTCCTTAATCATGAGCTGACGCGGCGGCGGGGTCGCGAGTCGAACTCTGAGTTCGACTAATACGCGTATCCCGATAACCGACTATCCCGATAAATACGCGTGAGTAAACCGTTATATCGTTTAAGTATGTCAAGAGTAATAAGTAATAGTTTAAACTTGAAGTAGGGACTAGGGAGTAATTGTAGTTTTGTTTTTTAATTATAATTTCTGTATTTGTTTGAGTAATTATTGGGAATGGTCGTTTGTATTAATTTGTGCCTGTGTGATTAAATAGTTAGTAGTTAATAGATGGCAGCTAGATTCAACAAGGTTGACAACTGCGAAAAATCGCAGTAGCAAATTACAAATAAATATATGTATAATTTTATTATTTTATTTAAAATAATGTTATTAAGCACAATAATTTTCTAACTCTAATAGAAAAATACATGAGAATGAATTGCATTTAAGAGTTTTTATTACTTCTTTTTTATAACAATATTTATAGTCACAAAATTGATCCCTATTTTACTGTTAATATGAGACCAAACCAGTCCATACACCATCCAACCCAACTAAACAACATCATATATGAAAGTTATTCTATAAATATATAATAACACATAACACCCAGTGTATGAACTTTCGCTGTCAATCTAACAAACTCGTCGATTATAGATTATTATAATTAGCAATAGAAGAGATAAATTGAGATAAATTTACATCGTTATCTCACATTGCTATGCAACCTTATTGGTTAGTTAATTATCGTGTTAGAGATATAATAAACTAACTCCTATATTGTGATCTCTATATATGAGATCAGTTTAATCTGTTGTCAAAACAAATGATCACGGTTGTGATTGGTTGACTACGAGACCTAGAAGTAAGTAAAAATCAAAATCTAAAAGTTTTTATTTCGAGTAGGCCTTTTCAGGCATTTTCATACCATTACTGACTAGTTTTGCGATTCCAGTCCAACGCTTGATATGAAATTTGATAATCGATCAGCACTTTTGTTTTGATCAGCATTGGAGCTGTGATGAGTAGCGCAAAGATTCGAATATAAAATCATAAATTATTTCTACGTTAAAATAAGCTTTTGCGGAATTACAAGTATAACGTGGTGATTTTGTCTTGCAGTGTTAAAAACATAAATTTTAATTTTACCGAGTAAGAAAGTTATAATTAGATAAATTAAACGCAATTCACTTTTCATGCTTGTGTCCTAATACTGTAGTAGGGGATTTCCTATAAATTACACAAACAAGAATTTCAAGACGAGGAAATAGCTAGACTGTAAACCATCTTGTCTGGACCAACAAGGCTGAACATCTGATATCTCTCGATCTAATCACTTTATAATATAAGAAGTCACGATAAGGCAATCTCGTCTCAAGGATTTATGAAGAAAATCTTAGGCTTACGACAAAGCAACATTATGAGATCAAAGGTTTAGCCAGCCGCCAACTTAATTGATTTTCTATATAAATTGGAAAATTTGTAACGTATAGAGACGATTAATTGCTGGTTGTTATTCAATGGATAGGAAGTATAGGAATAGCTTGACTTCGATATTGTGCAGAAAATTCGACGTTAAAAACAACTCGGGAATTGAAAAAGGTTTTATAGCAGCTTTATTTTTTGCAAAATAAAATAAAGCCAGTGTATGGTAGTGATGTAAGGTTTTAACCGATAGGCATGCATCAAAATTGGATTAAGCATTTTTTTACTGGAATAAAGAAAGCTATATGAATTTTAAAAACAATACGTTGCATTTTTAGAGCAGTCGTGAAACAACTCTTCTACATTTTGCTAATTTACGTTGTGGCGGCATACTTATTGTATTTGTATTTTTCTGTTTTTAAAACAGTAACTTATAGAGTTTTTCGCCGGTTCTTCCCCATAGGAATGACATTTTGGAACCACGCAACTAGAGTCAGTAACGTTTTAAAAGTGCCAGAGAAGGCCTACTCGGAATAAAAAGCCTAGATCCTAAACATTGCGTAAACCTACCCTGTTATATAATAGTAAAGGTAATTTATTGTGTACTAAGTGTCAGCTGTTAAAATAACTACACAGCAATGCCCTATTCATAACAGAATAACGTGCAAGTGTAAATAAATAGAATAAAGTAATTACGTGTGTTCGCACAACGTCGGTAAATACGGTGATTATTCATAAAACCGGGTTAACGAACACCACACACAAACAAACATATTATGTGCATATTTATGTATAGCTAGTTAATGCCCACTGGAATTTATACGAATGCATTTGCCTTTTAAATTTTTACACTTCCTGAGTAACTTGGGAATTATTTTTTTGTAGTATATTGTATAAGCATCTGCTTATAGAGCTACGAGGATATTTTCGCATGTGGATGACATGGCCATGAGGTTAGAGTAAATTCGCAACAAGAATAAACTCAACTGTCTATCATAAGTAATAGTTTTCCATATATAACAGCATTAGTTCCAATTTGGGTCACATCTCAAAAGATTCATATAGCACTATTAAATTTTACAAGTACACAACATTAAAATAGATCTTAATCATATTTTAAGAACCTCTTTTGTCTAAAAATTGAGCGACGTTAATCAACAAAAGAAAGGCTTAAAATTTACTTAAACCTACACGTGTAAAGCAAAACTAGGTTACATAGATACAAGATAATACAAGAAAACTAACATAGAAACAGCTTGAATTACAATATCGTGATGCAAAACTTTTAATATAACAATAGGCAATATTCTTTTAAAATAAATGTTATACTGTTATAATAAAACATTTGTAGGCATACAAAGTTTGAGGAGGACACTGCAAAGTGCTATTAAGTGTAATATTCTTCAGTAATTTATGTAAGCAGTTTGGCAACGTAGGTTTCGCTCAATGCCAGCGCCTGGCAAGCATGATATACGAATGTATTCAGGATAGCTCACTCTATTATAATATGAATTGTTAGGATTCGAGAAAAGAGCGCTAGAAACAGTTTTTTGCCTCACTGCATAGTACAAAACAAGGTCGCTGACTGCTCTCTGTCTGTCCCTATGTATGCTTAGATCTTTAAACCTACGCAGAAGATTTTGATGCAGTTTTTAAAAGATAAAATATTTCAAGAAGAAGCTTTATATGTACAATACATCAGTGTTGCACCTGTGCGAAGCTTGGGCGGGTAGCTATTACTAAATCATCGCGTCCTCTTTTCAGTTGTGGAGGAGAAAAGTTGCTCTACGCCATATACCACAACTGCAACAACCAACCTAACAATTACTTATACTGATAACTTTAATAGACATCTAAAAACGTTTTAAAATGACTTTCAGAATTATATGTATGTCATATACATAGATAATGGCATGTAAAATAGAGCAACCAGCAACTAAATATCAAGAACGTGTGAACAATTTGTTATCAATTTAGAATAGGCCTAAAATCCTTATCTTGTGTTACTATCAAAATTGATTGTATTAGAAAGCTATTTAAGATTAGATAACATTAATCATGATTAAGAACTTTCTTTAACACTGTTTGTAATTAAGGTCTAACCTAAAAATATAATGAACAAGAAAAGATAAATAAAATTATCACCTATCAGCTGTCCAAAAAGCCTGGCCATGTGTTAAATACTTCTGTATCTTAAATTAGACAATATTTCCAAAAAAAATAACAATCAATTTCGAATAAAAAACAGCTAAACAATTTCGCAAGTTTTACAGACGGTTTTTCTTGTCCTTTAAAACGTAACCGGACTTTTCCGCAACACATTATAAACTCATGCTATCTAAGAAAACACTCATATCGTTGATAAATCTTTTCTCATCTTTCTGTTATCAAAGCAGCTTCGAGTGGGCGTGCCTCGCAAACAATTTGCATGACATTGAGGCGGCCGTGTTTCACAAAATTATCGTCTGACAAGGCCGCGACTCCACCGAATACTACATATATACTACAAACGTATGTAAACCGGTGTTAGTGGCGCTAGTAGCGCTGTCATCACTTCAAAAGCTGTCAAATTTGTTCGTCCCAATTTTAGTTCCGATTTTCGTCGCGCGTAAGAATAAATTTGTCGTGCCTTACTCGCGTGATTCCGTTTATGTTGTAAACATATTTGTTTATTATTTGTTTTGTTTATCATTTGAATTTTGATGCGGTTGGTGTGCGTTTGTTTTGTGTTAAAGGCACACAAAATCTACACTGTATTGAGACAAGCATAACGCCGCTATAGTCAGTAAATATCAGTTTAATAGACTTTCATGTCAGATAATTTAATCGATACTATTCGCCAAGGGGAAAAATGATTAGGTATATGAGCACCACCATGAGCAAAACCAGCACAATACAAAAAAAAAATAACGAATTCAATAAAGAAACCTAAATTAGATTATAGCTATTAGTAAAATACTGGTGAAAAAAAAAACAGTTAACCTAAACCACATAATCAATACCCCGAATCTATATTACCAAAATATAGTCAAAAAATAAGGGCAACTTAGTACTAATAAAATAAGCCCAAGGACCACACTTAGGTACACACAATCCATTGTTGAATCAAACGGGTCGCGTATTTGGAGCAGTCACACAAACCTACATAGCTGGCGTATAATTAAAATTTAATTTAGATCTGATTGGAAGTGGGTCGTGTAATGCTAGTATGTGTGAACTAGATCGAAATGCATATCGTAGGAGTTCTTTTTTGAAGATAATTTGTTTACCGATGTATGTGACATCTTATGCCTCACTGTTGGGCACAGGTCTTTTACTATTTATAGAGGGATTTATTTCAATCTAGCTGATAGCCAAGTTTTCTATACCTCACTGCAAAAATCATATGACATGTAAAAGTGGTAAAATTTATCCTATTTGCAGAATAAGCGATTTGAATATGTGTTAATTCAAGGTTTCACCTAACTCAATCTTATCAACTTATCAAAACTTGTCCAGGTGTTTAAACGTAAAGTAGTAACAGAAAATCTCAAAAATTACCCCTTTTATAAACAAATTTACCGCTTTCCGAACACTTTCGCATAATGAAATATCTGTCGCCTGCTATTTTAAAACGGAAAGCCTATAAAATCTCAATTTGCCAAAGTTTCCACCTGTTCCCGGCACGTTTTAAGGCACCCAGTAATGAATTACAACACCACACGGCCGCTGTTTCTTCATCTCACCAAATGTTCTAAAACGTGAATAAAAGAGGTCGAAACAAAAAAGTATTCAACCGTATTCAAGTTCGACGAAAATGGAACCTATAGGTCTCATGCTGTCTTTTTCATTATCATGTAAATAAATAATTAATTTGCGTAAAACATGGTATACTATTAACACCAAATTATAATATTACAGTAGACCAACATGTTTCGCTAAGATAAAACATAGCATGCAAAAATTTGTTATTTTGACAGAATGAGTAAGTCAATGTGGAATGACGAGACAAATATAGGAACCTACATTTTAGAACATCACTTAGCCAAGTTTCGTTCCTGCATATGGTAGTGAAGTGGCTATCTAAGATTGAAACCTAAATAAAATTCTGTTATGGTTTTATGATAGTAAACAACTTAAAATAGATTGGAAAGAGGTCGAATAACAATACAGAAATAGTTTTAGTGTATCCGGAAGAGATTCAGGAATAGCTGTGCAATATTAGGATCAGAATTTAGGGCATAATAAATTCGATTTAACGTATGTACGTACTGAAAAATTAAAGAAAAATCAACATGATTGATTGTATTAAGATTTCTGGTAACAGGAAAACAAAAACTTCTTTTCAATGTCAAAACTTAGCAAAACAGTAATTATTCTTATACGAAGATTCATTTTGAAATTTAGCTCGAATCTCAAAACATTTTTTAATTCAGTTAACGTTTTTTAATTTGACAACCTTTACTGTATGTTGGAAAAATGAAACCTCTTTCATCGAGATAACACAGTTGTTTACATACATGATTACCGCTTCTATCATTCATAAATCTGCAATCTTCTACCAAAAAAATTAAAACTCTTTGGGACATGATAAGTCTCACTCATCCCAACCCTTTCAACATAAACTTTCTTTACTAAAAGATTCCTTAAACGACAAATTCCAGTGCAATCTATAAAACGGAGACATAGTTGGTTCACGTGACACAAGCGGACGAACGTTGCCACGTGAGTCGCGCACGTTGTTACTCACACATCCACGCTCAGTACTCTAGTACCGAGTACTGAATGCTAGTGTAATGTTGTTATTAAGGGAACTTTCAATGAAAATTTAAAGGTATTTAGTACTAAATATGTCTAGATGACAGGTGAGGGCTGGTCCGAAGTGACAAATGAAAATCGCGAAAGGTTTTCTCGACACGATTGTATTCGATCTATCTGCTACTACGCATTAATGGAATGCGTAGTATATTCTCTCCAGCAATAAAAACTATTTGAATGGAACTTAACGGTATATTCTTTTTATCAGAATGGCACTTAGTAACAAACTCTTAATCTTTTTAGACTCTTCTAAGGAGAGAGGATAATTTAATTTTAAACAGAATAGTAATCCTTAAATTGCTTAATAACAAGGCAAAACACATGTATGGTAATATTTCAGTGGATTATTTAAATTTTAAACGATAAAGTACTCGTGTTATAGTGTTCGCGACATCTTAATTAAAGTGAACGACATTGGAATAATACATGCAGAATTTCAAGTATAAGTTATATCGAAACTGTAAAGTCATAGTAAGAAATTGATATTAAGGAGTTTAGAAAAGGTAGAGATCAGATATAAACTGTGTATACAGTTTGTATGTAAGTTTCTTCACTACACTAGCTCTGAATCGATTTTGATGTATGAGGTATGGTAAGAATCCTTACATCATAGAGACGCGAGGTTTCGGGAAAGTACTTGAGGTTTTTCATTTGTTTTTTTGTCTTAAGATAGAAAACCTCTTTATTCATCTCTATTTGTCTAACAATACCGATTTCTATCGATAAGAATCATCGGGAATGGAATTTCATAGTATTTTACTGCTGATAAGAATTTAATCGCTATTGAAAATTAACCGCCATTTAACACTATCCTGATGCCTTGATCAAATTCTATCTGTTCTAATATAAAACAAACTCCTAGATTTCAAAACTAACCCTCCACATTACAAGATACGTTGAAGTGTACCCAGCACGAAATACAATTACTTAAGTAGAAGCATCTGACTCTATCAAGGGATCTGTTTAATATTCATTGGATCCAGACTCGGTCCAAGGATACAGTCTCAAGGCTGTGTCTAGCTTACAACTAAAGGTATTTATAAATACTAGGTACTGTTGAGATGTAAGGGTTTGTGTGGTAAGTAAAGTTAACTATTTTTCTTATTTTCGTTTAAAAATTACGACTCCCGCACTAAGGAATTTAATCATTGGACCGCGGGGTGTTCCACGAGTTCAAATCGCATGTAGAAAGACACCCGGACTCAAAACAAGCCTTTGTGGATCACATATATTCTTGACTTTCGGTTTGGTTGAAAATTTTTGGTTTTAACTAACAATAGTAGCCAAAAAAATTCCTTTCTAACTAACCCAGACATTGACCTTTTAAATAACCTAAATGAATTTGTAGTTACTGTAAAGATTCAGCATAATTATCGAAGTAATGAACAGAACATGAGTTACGGTACACACTTCCTCTTACTCATTGATAGCAATAAAAGGGAAGTCTCGGATCCGGATAGAAGTCAGTCAAAACTAGCGGTAACGGACTAACAGACTGGACATTATTCATTGTATTATTTTTTTTCATAACTTTTGTACTACTTGAGTATTATTTGTATTGTTAACACAGTATGACGAAAAAATTGTTCATGTAAGTAGTCTTATAGTTATGGCATTTGCCCAGCAGTGGTACAATATAGGCTAGAAAAAAAACATGTAGTCAAAATGATGATTATTCTACTATAAAGTAAAGCAAAGCTCTCTTGACTGAAAATGGAGAAAGACCTATTCTATCCACATGAAATCAAATTAAACATCATTAGACAGCCCGAAAACAGAATTAATCATAATAAAATTTAAATACTTCTAAACCTTCATTTCTAACGACATAAAAGAATCGATAATAACATAGCAATCTCGATACAATCGATTACATTGCGACAGCGCCAAGTCAATTCGCAGCAACGGCAATGCCATGACAATAGTGAAAGTTAATTCGTTACATGTTGAGGTGATACTAAAGTTAATGAAGTGTCAGTTCTATCAAGATACTAGTTCTGTAACCACCAATACCTCTTGTAAGACATGTGTAAGAGAGATAGAACTATACACTATGTATTGCCGTCTCGCTTCAACAATACCAATAGTGTGAAATGTAGAGGTTGGTGGTAGAAACACGATACTAGTTCTATAGCCACCAATACCTCTTGTAAGATAAGAGTAAGAGAGATAGCGCTATACACTGTGTATTGCTGTCTCGCATCAACAATAGCTATAGTGTTAGTTTTAGAGGTCGGTGGTAAAGATCATGGTTGTATTCTTAACTGGTGAAAGTGATTGATTTCAACTACTTATTTTTATTGAGTAATTGATATAAGATAAAAGTTAATAGTTAAGAATATGATTTGTGTTGTCCAAGTTGCAGATTTGAGTGATGATTGATTGTTTTTTGAAATTATAATTTGTTTTATTTCAGCTATTGAGATTGGTATTCAAGAGTAAAATCTACATGAGGTACATTGAAATCTATGCTTGTAGTTAATATCGTCAATTTTTTTACTTTTATGGGTCATAAAAACTACGTTGCCAGCCAAAATTGAGCAGATCACAAATCAAAAGGTTATTATTTCGAATAGGCCTTCACAGGCAATTTCAAAACGTTACTGACTCTAGCTCCGCGGTTCCAAAGTGTCATTCTTATGAAGAAGAACCGACAAGAAACTCTATAAGTGAGATGAGTTGGACCTCTAGAAATGTGTTTCATTAACCGCCAATCGAAAACAAAAATTGCAAGAAAAAATAATCTATTATAAAGTAACCGTCTAATCGTCCACCGCATCGGTCGACTCATTAACCGCCAGTAAAAAAAAAATATTTATTATAAAACAACCGTCTAATCGTCCACCGCATCGGTCGAATCGACCGTCACACATGATGTCATTGATAATACGTCATAACTGAATCCCAGATCAAGTTCAGGGCTGCGCGACCGGATCCGCGAGGCATACTTAACGCTGTCCCACTGACCTGGATACGGTGGCTTGTTATGTTAGAGGATTTTAGACTTTATGTTAAGGTGGTAGAGTGGTAATTGCAATTGTAAAGTGAAAGGAAGTCGGTAGATGTTGAATGTGGGATTTTGAACTTTATTGTTAGCGAGATTAAGTCTTATTTTCAATTTATGGGTGTAGGAGAAGTAGAGATCAATTTGACTTAGTATTATCAACTTAGTGCTTATAGATTTAGATCTTATAGACTAATTTTTAATCTAAGCTTAAAAAAGAATTAAGTTTGAAGATCTAGTATTGTCACCTTTATGACATTACATACATGACATTAGATACATGAGTTTTAGGCTTTATTTATTTATTATTGAAAATTATTCAATAATAAACTTAATTACTTACTATAACGATAAAGTCACAATACAACAATAAATACGTTTTATACAAAGCCACGTGTGGCTCTTAATGAGTACACTTATAAAACGGTAGATAATTTATGTTTTATGGCATTGAATATCCTTAATAAAAATAAATTTAGTATGTACTAGAAACATAGAATAATAATAGATTGCAGGCTTTCTGTTTCTTTCCCACAGCAAAATACTTACCTATAATTTTGTAGTTAATTATATGTTTTCAAACATCAATCAAGCTTCAATAGATAAATATTAAGCATCAAATATACGTGTTTCTAACTGTAGTTCAGTATGAACTACATTCTATAAAACATGGGTTCCATACAAGACGAAAATCAGCTGATCGAATTTTCTAACGTTCAAAAACAAACGTCATTTTCAATACCCTATGTTCAAAGCTGTTCATTTATACGCAAACGTGTGTTTAAATACATATAATTCTCAAATCTATTCAAAAATATTTTTCTAAACCTAATGTAAAAACAAATTATAATGACGTCCAATACGTCCGCACGTACAAGCCCGCACTACCCTAGTGACGTCAAACGGCTCGCATTGAATAGGGTTGTCTCTTGTCATAGACATGTCGATGAAAATATAAATGTATTTTAAGAGACGCCCACAACACGACCGAACAGAATTAGCATTTTCATTTATAGTCGCTTTATTCGTAAATATTAAATTGTGTATTTTTCAACTTATATGACGCAAATGTTTTTTTTTTGGATTGAAGTACAGGTTTGGTATGAAGTTTGATAAAAACAAGTCTATTGATATGAATTTACGTCAAATTCACAGTTAATATTCCAATTTAGGAAGTATAAACCACAGATGTGCAAAACACATTCAAACAAAACAATAATTTTAATTACAATATACTAATTAAATTAAAAAACACATTATTATGTCTGTGGATCAATCAATTAAGAATTTCAACAGAAGGAATTTCTAAAACAACACAACATATTGTTCTACGAGTAAAGACATGAGGAAGTAAAGAAAACTACTTCCGTATGGATCGATTAAGGTATTAAAACAACATGAACGACCTCATTAGTAAAGTCGTCTAGAAACCTTCAGACAACAACACATTATATATTCACTTGTTACATTACTTCTCCATGTCATCATTTGAAATGCATCTTTTCCATGGGGTAAGTCTACACACAGCTACTACTACACAAGCGGTCGGGTGTCTGAGATCATCTCACCTCGTGTACAAAAGCTATTTATGCCATCCCGTTTTAACAGTCACAACAAAAAAAGGAGGTCCAATCTATTAATGGAACTTCATCCTCAATCATACAGGGAATTGCTTGCTAAAACGTTTAACTTTGAAACCGGTATTTTAATGTAAGGAACCTTAATAATTGTAAAGAGAGAGGATATAGCTATACAGATGAAAACCCATTTCTTTTTCACAACGGAATGTTTTAATAATTCATAATACGATCCTGCCGAGTATTTCCAAGAAAATACTTAATTCAAGGACAGAATGAAATGAGCATGAACAGTTATGTTAATTGAAGAGTTAATTGGTTTAGCTTGGTAAACAAATATTAGAAGGTCAGGGCTCAAAGTATTTTGTGAAATAAATCGATTGGTAACGAATTGGAAATTTAATGAGTAAGAAAATGGTGGTCGAATTTCATGCTGTTTTTTTCCTCGTTAACCCGGTTAAGTAAATGATTTTAGGTAGCAATTTAATTCCTAAATAATCACCTAAAACTTTCTATTTGAAATCGCGAAACTGCAAAAAGTTGTCTGTTCGGAAAATCCGTTTGAAATTGATGATCTTCCTCAAGTTTTTGCTCATTTGTTTTTTTAAAGATTTGATAGATAAAAATTGAAGAAGTGAGATGGTTTAGGTACCTGTTCAGGCACAGGCAGTGGATGTAAGCAACAATCAAGATTAACCTAACCCAACGCGGAGGCCCCAAGCGACCGAGGTTGCGACCAACTGACCCAGATACGCACGCATGCTTTACTGTCGCCGTGCTCCCATTCGAACTATAAGCGATTCATATTGTTATATCCTTTAATTTTATTAGTAAATGTTTAATTAACGACTTGGTTATTGTAATTATTAATATTGTTAACGCAGCTGACAGATTAGAACACACACATCTTGAATAATCTTGATAAGATGTGACCTCAATTAGTCAGTGATAAGAAAAATTAAAAGAACAGCAGAATTTTGTCCAGCAGTGGGACAGCGTGGACTAGTGAAAGGAACTATATACGCCTGAGAATAAGGTCAGTGGTGGAAATAATTGAGCATCTTTATAGATAAAAGTGTATTTGAAATGTAGGTCACAGTGAATCACCTATATGTCATTCTTTCTTGCAAAATTAGCTGATTTCCGAAGCCACAGAACATCAAATCATCATAAATCCAAAAGGATATAAAGACTGGCAATTAACTAAATATAAATTAAGAATATTAGTTAAATAAATAATGTAATTACAAGCACGAAATACTAACAAAGGAAGACGGTCCGACAGTCCGCCATTTTGTAATACTGTTGAAAAACATTGCGAAATAAGTTTGTAATTTGAAGTTTACTCCGGTGTTTTCATTTCATTTCAGTTATGCTAATACGAAACTAGCTAAGTTGTTAAGGATATGAAAATATAAACAAAAGGAATATTCAGCTGTCTAGGATGAGGCCATTTCTTCAAAAAGCTTCGGATTTTTTTTAGTATGTAGCTGAGATATAAAAATAATGAAAACACCAAACATTATTAACCTTTATGAATATGAAGGTGTTTATTTATGTTATGCCTCTTTCAATACATTAGATTTTCTGCGAAACTTTTATGTCCATTTTACGAGTAAATATAAACCAAATTGAGTTCACACAAGATAGAATAATAGAACATGACCCTGTATTTCTATTCCCATCAATCATTCTAATAATATAACCCGTCATAAGAATAGTTCATGAAAAGCCCGGAGTTCTGAAAGACTTAGACAATATTGTATGCCAAGGTTATAAATATAAAGACGTCGAAAATGATTCCTTGGGGAATCCATAAACGGTTTACCTAATGTATCTCAATAGAAGAGAATAGAATTAAAAGGAATGTTTGTGTTTTGTTCAGATAAGGTTCTATCTATGCGACCTTTGCAATGGGGTCAATTCAAATCAGGACATTCGTTTTAAGTATTCAATGTTTGTTTTAATTTGGGTTTATTTGCAACCGAAATATTTCAGGTTTTTAAAAGTAACTCAACTAAATCTCTTGGTCATTAATTCAACAGTTACATGACGATGACAGCACAATTTTAAGATCGAGAACCAATGTAGTAATCGTTAAAGATTATTCGATTCTGAAGATCATTAATCTAAATAGCGACACTAGCCGACAAGAAGCTCATACGATTTCCTTCTCACAAGCTGCGGAGTAAATCAAAAAGAAACGCGCGAGCATCCGTGCCACATAGCACACAATCGATGGGTGAAATTAGGTTATCCGTTACATAGCTATTTACTGGTGTAATGACATATTTATATTTGTGTCAATGCCACAACATTATTGGGAAAGTGTGACCTTTGATACGATAGTTTGGTAATCAAGTGAACCTATTGTTGGACATGTCAAAAATGAAACAAGTTTAAGAATCGTATAACAGAGAAATGATTATGCAAATACCGATGAAACCTTTGAGATGAGAAGCCAGTTTCAATTTAGCTTAAGAAAAGGCTAGGAAGAAAAGCAAGAAGAACAAAAACGGTATCTCGAATTTAATTTGGACACTTGCAAAAAAGTAATGAACGACTTAAGTAGAGAAAGAAATCGGGGAGGGGCCGAAAAATTCGCAAAATGCGTATCTTAAATATCCAACGAGCTGTAACCTCTCACATTTCCTCGATCGCGATTTTTTACGGCAATCTCGAGCAAGTTGCGCCACTCTAAACCATCCGTTTCACTTTTGCCAAGCACTTTCACTGCTAACGGTACGAGCGTACCACGCTTGAATTACAAGCGAATACCAACTCTACTCTCGGCGTTTTCGCTTACAGTATTCATTGTTATCATTTCCGCGTTTAATACATTTCGTGATGAAAGATTAATGGATGCAAGTGAATTTCTGTCGTCTCAATTAAGGTATAGAGATCAAATTGGTGTTTGTATTTAGAGTATGGAGCCGAAGTTATCCGAAGACAGGTCGATCGTGCGCCGAGCGCTGGAGCAATGGCTTTCGCGCGCGTGAGTTTGAAAGTCGAATGCGCCCCACCGCGCGGGCTCGGGTACCGTAACCGCTTGTGTCATCCGTTACCGAGCGGTGAAACTCTTGTTACGTTGGTGGACCGCTATGTTACGCCTTCGAGCGAATGACGGACTATCCAGAGCATCATAGCATTGTTTTATGATACTCTTCGTTTTGGACGGATTATAAATGGCGAATTAGGTAAACCTGTTTACGCAGGACATGTAAAGAATGACGAATATTTGGGGTGCTCAAGGTGTGATTATGAAACGCTAACGTAAGGCGCAGGTCAAGATTATGTTATACTAGAACAATAAACAAATGGAGGAGGCATTGAATTCAAATTAGTATCAGACGGAAACGATGGTAATCTGCATGACACGAATAGTTTCGTCTTTTGTGTATTGCGATTGTTACCGAGTAATACAACGCGCATGGCTAAATGTTTTACTTATAAATCTATGGAACTAAGATTAATTTTATGATGACCCCATTTCAATTTGATGGCAGCTTCTTGGGTAAACCTATAAAAAGCATCCGTTCAGTACGTTGGTCTAGAGAAATACGAATGAATGCGCAAGCAATGAGTGTTAATTTAATATTATCAATAAATACGATAACGGAGTCATTAAAGAATAAAGTGTAATAATTTACTGGAGGTCAACTCAAGTAAATATTGATAGTATACTATTTACAAGCGAAATACTATCAGCAGATGGTTAGCATACAGCAGAAACGAAAACATTATGAAATACATACAATGGAGTATGGAATCACTTGACCGTCATAAAATACAATGCAGTACTTTTTTCACATACATAAATTACATTAAATTAATTTCATATTTTATGTTAATGTTTGACCTACACAATTATTTATGTTTCAGAGTAAAACAATTACCTGTCTCATTTCGTATACAACTAATTTAATGTAAAGTTTTAGACAATAGATTTTAAATTAATATGAAGACCGTATTAGAGGCTAAATAATATAAATGTCGAAACCCGAGTCTACGATAAAGAAATGACTAATTCAGGGCCAAATTCATGACCAATAAACTTAATGTTGAAATTCCTACGAAATTTTCCGCTAACTTAAACGGCAATCAGTTCCCGAGTAAGGGAAGGCCTATAAAATTGGCAATGTCGAGACGATGTTTCCATAAACACCCTTTGAACCAACCATCAATAGAACTTTGAACTTTAAATTGAAGGCATTAAGATGTATAACTGAGAAACGATCAATTCACATGTCGTCGAAGGAAAGTGGCCTCGTGATACGGGGAAACCCGAGCCGCGGCACGCGAATCCACCGAGACAGGTTCGTTTGTATTTCTATCTCTTTCCCTTTAATTTGCGATTCGTGGGCGTGTGAGGGGGACGGAGAACGAACGAGTAACGGAACTTATCAGTCTCTATTTATAATTGGTCCGATGCGATACCGGAGTAATAACAGGACCGCGAATGTGTCATTTGGGTTACCGCTTGCAGGGCGATAAGCTAATTCTTTATATCGGACAATGTTGCTTAAAGCAACAGTCGACTGTGCTAGACAATCCATAATTTTCTTTAGAACAAAACAAAACACGAGCCAAGTTTTTTTTTCGTCTCTGAGAACAAACATCTTAAAGATACTTGAAAAGTTATATGAGAGTCAAATATTACTCATATCACGTCAGATCATAAAACCGTGTTGAGAAATGTCATTGTACATAACGGACAAGCCGAACGAGAACGAGTTTAGATAGTGGCGAATTTCGTAGCCCAGCGAATTGGAAATTAAAGCCTAACCGGAACTAAAAGCGGAAGTTTTAGACCGTACAATAGACGGCTTAGACTGACAAAAAAAGACCGTGAAAGTTCTAGGTATCCAAACACATAACCGACAATCAAAATTTAAAATTGGAACGCGGCGACCTCATTCCGCACGCGTCTTTGGGAGAGAGCTGTTCACCGGGTGGTAGTGCGAAAATAAATCATTTTAAAATTAGCCTTATGCATAATAATATTCATTCATCGCATCTCCAAGAGAGCAGAGCTAGGCAATTTGTCAATGAAGTACATTTACGAAAAGCGTTCCGCTCTGATAAATATATTATTTGGTTGGCTTTCACTTCTCTTGGAAAGGAATTCGCGAACCGTTGTGTGCTGAGACTCAATAGACCTGTTTTGTAACAGTATATAAAATATACATCATTAGCTGTTTTATACGTTGAGCAACTAAAGAATATGAAGCGGTACATAACGTTGAAGTGTCCAATGCGTTGTTTACGTGCAATTATTTTATTGATACGTAATATGAGCCAGTATTGGGTAAAGAATTGGGACATTCTTGGTGAATGATTGATTTCCATTGTTTGACAAACATAAGAGAGGCGGAGTATAAAACAACGGTGTCGAACGTGCCTATTAAAGAGAATTGTTCTAGGGGAATGGAATTTACAATTTTAGCCGCGATTTTGCATGCGTGGCTTATGGGAATGAAAAAACTAATTAGTCTGGCACGCCGCCCGTCTATGCCACAACGTAGGTTCCTAAAAATCGGTTAATGAAATTCTGTTCGACCTTCATAGGTAGCTTGAATTCTTTGGCACAATCTAGAGCCTGCTACTTGATTGACCCAGCATACAACTCATCAGCATTGGAAATGTAGTCTAGACTGTTAAGTCATGAAGCGTAATAAAAATCACCATAAATAAAACTATACGTAAGATGCAGTTCTGGTTTAAAACAGCGACCGTATCTAATATCAGAAACCAGATTTGTTTGATACCGATCATGCTCGGTGTACTGGTGTACTAATGCATGCACTTTCGCTTTTACATGAAAGTTGTTAAATGTTAAGCTAATACGGATGAAATTGATATCGCGAGATTCTCTATCAATATTCATATTTAACGATCGGATATTTTGAAACGCAAATTTAAACATAAATTGAATCATTAAAGGTTAATCCTTTAACATCTGTTATTATTTTGGAATTTCATAGACATTTCCGGAGACATAACAACTTCTAAATCCAAAGATGGAATTTTACTAATTTCACATCAGTTAATCTCAAATGTTTAATAAGTTTTTTTCGCAACCTCAAAGAACTTAACCTGAGAATTAAGGACCACTCAAAACTGATAGTTCCTTTATCTCTCGCTAGCTAGCTTAAACCTGTTGTGGTACAGGTCTAAGCAATATTAGTTGTGAAACATCGATATACCTATCAGTTATCGAAACCCTTGGCAACTTGGCACTTGGATCTATTCACTTTACGCAGTTCACAATACCAACAGGTGGGAGAGAGCGTGACGTAAACTGTCATAATTTGTGTTCTAATGAGAATATTGGGCAGAAAAACTACGTAAATACAATGGATTTTTTTCCTAGCCTATTGTGTCCCACTGCTGAGCAAAGGCTTCCCCCAAATCCTTTCACGCCTTTCTGTCCTGTGCCACCTCGAACCAGTCCTCGCGGAATAGAATGGAATTTATCAGAAATAATTGTTTGATATTATACTTTGAGAAATAATTCTCATAGAAAAGATTAAAATTTTGCAGTAAGTATTAGTCAATTGGAAGAAAGAATTGCTTAGTAGTGAGACTAAATATACTTATAACCTATTCGAGGATATAGCATACGGACAAAAAATAGCCATAAAATAACGAGCGATCCTATATGAGGTGAATCATAACTATGAACAGACAGAGTGAAGGTCCTAACCTCAAATTGTCCTTGAAAATAAACCATGACATTGCCTCTTTGCCTGCAATCGATGGGAAATAAAATGTCGAGCCAAGTCTTCGTATAAAACGCTTAGTAAATCATTATGATTACTCGGATAGACAATTTTAGTGTCATGAAGAAGTATAGCCAAGACTCCGTGGTTAATTATCTTACTTTCAATGAATAAAACTAAGTATACTGTATTACCTACTTTACAAATATTCCGTTATGTTTTACAATACCTTAATGTCAAGGTCATTTTTTATACAAGGATATGACATTGAAACTAATCACGATAAACGGTGACCGTCTAGCTTCACGTTTTTTTAATCAACTAATCACTCTCTGAAGGCGTCAAATCATTTGATTATAAATTATTAATGTAAACAGGTAAAAATTACCGTTATTATCGTTCTTGACAGAATATTTCATTATCTAACAGAGAAATTCAACACCTAATCTAATATTTGCAAATACTTTGCCCGAATAATAGTAAAACATTGCGAATTTACTTAAAAGTAATTTCAGGTTAAAAAAAATTCGTAAGAGCAGCCACCGAGGCACCGATTGCCGTGACCTACTTACAGCGGCAGCCATTTTGAATATTGTGCGCGGGCGCCGGTTTTGGTGGCACATTTCACATGATACCCGGCTTATCTGCGCCGCGTTTTCTTTTTGTTTATTTAATGAATTTCATTATACATTTCCGATGCAGTTTTAAATGATGTGAGGTAATTTCAGTTGTTAATTCGCTATAATGGTTTCGGAGGCTGAATTATGATTCGATTAAGATGGTTCGTAATCTTAAGTGCACTTAAAATAAATTAAACTTCCTCCGGTTTGTTCAATTCGGATTAATTTAAGAATTTGGGTCGAAAGGAGGTAGTTAGTAGTTGAAAAGAGATCTAAGAAATATGAATGGACTAGTAACTTTACTAACTATAGTCCTAAGGCACTTAAGCCTAAATAACGTTGCAAATTTACACAATCAATACTCTACCCATGATTTCTATGAATCATACTACAAAGGAACTAAGTGTACTATCAGTCCATATGGACATAACTTAGAAATAGCTTTGAATTTAGACCAAGCAAACGAAGTATGCAAATACAGTTTAAAAATAGCCTTACACATAGCAAGCAAGGACACATGAATATTATGATTGATTTAGATAAGGCTCTCGATTCATATCCTATTTTAGAAAGAAATATCTTTTACAGTTGTTTATAGATAGAGAAATTTGAATAAAGGTCACCGGGATTTAGGTATCCTAGTTTTTATGACAATATTTTTCGAATATCGACGAGTAACGGGAATCCGAGTTGAGATAGTAAACTAATTTGAGAGTATTTCTAGAAATATTTTAGGCATACCATTGCAAGGTTTAGGCCTTTATTATTTGCTCTTAGTTCTTCAATAAGTTCTATACTACAATTTTCAGGCATATGCTTCTATTGCGTAAAGGGCTTTTCCCCCATTCTTCTCTACTTAAAGCAAACAATCCTCCATATAAGAATTAACTTAACCAGGCTTATTTAGAAAGCTTAACTAATTCATCACCATCAACAGTTTAAGATAATCAATTAATAACAGTATAGTTACGTAAACTGTATCGAGAAAGCCTTCGGTCGGTTCCGGTGTGACAACCGAACTGTTTTCCTGTTCTCTAGGTCTTTTACTTGGCAATGACATCTCGTAAACGATAGCTATAAGGATAAGCTGAGTACTTAGTGATTATCTGTATAAGTGACTGTTGACTGGGTGGTGTAATACGAGATAGGATATTGATTCTTTAATGAATATCGGAAGGATTGAATTGACGTCATTTTTGACAAAGTATTCAATTTTTGGGAAGAAGTAACGAGAGGGTCATTTGATGAGGTAAGGTATAGCAGACATTCTTACAATTTAAAGTTATTCGAATGACAAGAATGTGTATAGAAGTCAAGTAATAAAAAGATTTCCAGTACAACCGTTACAGTAGTAAGGCAGACACATCAATAACAAAGATAAATAGAAAACAATCTACATGCCATTGGTATAGACACTCACGAAACTATCTTCGTCTCGCTCACACAGTTATGCGCTAATAATAGCGTCCCGCTCTATTTTAACGTGCGCAAGAGTCGCGAAGGTGACATAATAATAAACTTGAAAATTTACGTGGGTACGAGTACTGTGGATGATGGTTTCTCATTGATGTGTATTTAATAGTCGTTAGTTAGTTGTTCCTAGAAACTATATTGTTTACGCTCCTGAGGTTCACTCGCGTTTATATTACCTAGGAAACGTTTTGTTTCCGTGGTACGGAATTCTGGGTTTGTAATGTACTTAAGCGATTTTCGGCTGAACTATGGATGATTCAGACAAATTCTAATAGATATAAAACCAGCTGGTTGATGTTGGAACTGGATAGCCTTTATGATAGCAAAAACTGTCATATAAAGAGCTTCACAAAACATGATAACATGGGCTCAGGCACATTTTTGTAAGGTAAAAATGGCTAACAATTTCTGACTCATAGCACTAATTTTTCCCTCTGTTTCGGAGCCTATGGTGTAAAATGAGTCAGCATATGTCAGCAAGTTTCCCTTGCCCGGCGAAGTGACAATTGACATTTCCTTCCTTTAGCCCTTCCTACCGATCATCATCTCTCAATTTCTTACGACTTATCTACAGCTTTCTTATAGGAATCTACTATATTTTGGCTTGCGCTAAAAATATGAACACTGATGTCATCTAGGCTAAGATTTGATTAATTATTTTGAATATTAAATATTGCTGTATCTTTCGAATTTGATAGTCGTTAATTCTGTTTCCAGTCTTACCGGATTCAAGTAAATACCTTTACATGGGGCGACTGCCTCTTTGACCTCCACAGCTTGGCAGTAAAAATTAATCCTATTGTTGACTTCCAAAAATTACTGTTAAGCTTTTCGAAAAACATTTCTGTCACAAACAAAATGTGGGTGTGTTGGCTTTAAAATTTTACTGAGTTAAATATAATACGCATTTCGTTGAAACATGGAAAATATATTTCCTTTCATGTTTAACCCAACATGGAATTTTCCTATAAATTTTGTTCCCTTTGGAATTATACCTCCCCTGGAAAGACGTGATTGTAATATGAAAATGTTTTTATCCTCATCTTTACGGGAACCTGATTAATATTTTGTCTTCTTAGAAACGTTGCTAGCTTGTTTTGTGTATTTCAATGATATTATACTTAGTAGTATTTCAGTTGGTTTGGAAAATTATCATAGATCGGTAGAATTTTCCTTTAGCATAATAATATTAATCATCTTAAGAATTAATTCTTAGTATTTCTTATAAATCTACTAGAGGTTTTGGAAAATTTTAGTTTCAGTTATTCCTTGAAATGAAACAAATTAAAGTATATGAAATAAATTCTGGAAACTCATCAAGATTGGCCTAATTAAAGCGATGAAGTTAAACGAACAAATATAAACATTGTTAGTTCATACAAAACTCTAATTTACTTAAACAAAGAGCTCATTAGAGTATTAAAAAATCTATTTTTATCATATACTAATTAGTTCACTTCAAAAGGAACTCTTTAACGTACGTATCAAGGTTTAATTTCAACTGAACTTGATATTTCGGCATTGTTGCCTTGTATGTGTGCGTTTTAAATCTAGAATTTTTGTTATTCGATTTTGTGCCTTATTGTGTGCGGGATAAGGTGCTGGTGTTTGTATGTAGATATTTTTGCATTGACACCGTATGATCGGTCAACGACGTTTCCACTGTTGTAGCCGTGGCGCATATCTTGTGTATTTGTCATACCTGCCTTTTTAGGTCCGTGGCAGAAAAAACGATCGTTCGTATGTCTACTATGTTTGTTATTTGGATAAAGATTTTGGCGATAACGGGGTTATGTGTTTATGATTTTAGCGAGTCTCGATGTTTTATTAGCATTTTCCTATGCCTACCTAGTTTCTTGCCACCTGGTTTTAAATAAACCGTTCTTTTTTGTTAATTTTGCCCAGCCCCATTCCCAATCATTCAAGTTTCAATGAAGGTTTTACTTATATGAATCACTACAAATATAATAACCTTCACTCCTTTCTTTCTCAAATCTCTTCTACACTGTCTGTTCTATCGTCCTCATAGACTATAAAAACACAAAATAAACTACAAATACGTTTAATATAACCCTTTTAGAACCGCCTACAATAGTTAGCAACGTTGTAATAGTAATAGGTTTATTCTCAGTGGCGATAGAACACAGCCACAGCTACGAGTATGTTCCCATGGCTTCGCGTAGCCTTGGTGACTCAGGCACATGTTATTGTGTAACGATATACTTTAAGATCGCAATTAATTCAATATTGCTTTGTTGTAACTTTCCTAGTATTGAAAGATTACAGGAATAGAATATAATTTTAGTTTTCTTTGTAAGAGTTACTGCCTAGAAGGACACCTAAAAGAAAAAATGTTTTAGCTTAAGTTCTGAATTGTCTAACCGAAATAATGGCTTTTTCAAGGGTGTTTTGCAATCAACCTTACAGAGGGTTTTTACCATTATATCATCAAATATTATAAAAAATAATAGGCGTCTCGGTACACATACCTATGCTCATCTTGAAAGACGATCTTTAAAATATAAGAATGTATTAACTAAGCGTTATTTGCGAAATAATACGGTCCTACTATCCCACGGTCTTCAAACTAAGCTACTCTATCTTGAAAATTAAACAGGTCAATAATTCTAAAAATATAGGTCAGGAATGTCACTTGAATTTTCACGCTCAGATTACTTTGATCACATTAATTCGAGATAATGTTGTATAATTATGATAAAGCGGTGATAAACACAAGGAAATAGGTCAGTGCTTCCCCTAATTATACTTAACGTGATACAATGCTGAGTTTTTGATAAAAACGTGAACTTGTAATGATAACTAATAGTTCTTTAATGGGTCAATAGTCTAGTGGTGGTGTCGTCTCTCTCAGATTAAGGTGAAAAGAAGCGATAGAGATATTTGAGAACGTTACGAGAACTTAAGCATTTGAGAACGAATGCTTAAGTTACGTTACAATTCTGCACTCGCGCAACTAGAGTCAGTAACGTTTTGACTATACCTGAGATGACGTTCTTAAAAAAAAAACCATATCATTTTGAGCCAGTGGTAAGTCAAGGAAAGGTAGAAGTCTGATATCCGTAATTTTAAGATTTGAAACATACAACATTTTGTTTTAATCTTGAAAAAGACTACGTAAGGATTATTCGTATATCAATATATTTAGATTTTGCCGGTTGATCAATCACCACAGCTCTCTATTCGACTTTCCACTAATATTTTTACACATTAATATTTCGTCTGATCATTTAATTAGTTTGTTTGGACGATACCCAAACATCGAACTCGGACAAGGACGGTAGGGCCTCCCAGATCACACTCTCTTAACTAATATCGTAAATTTGAAATTTTGTAAGTTATAAACCAATCTAAAGAACCAAGCTCAGTGTCTGGATAGAGGGTAAAATCTACGGGTAAAATCGACCAAGCTACCACTGTAGTTGGATAGAAACTACTAAATACATAGGTTTGCACAAAATTTTGCGCACATAAAGATACACTACTTCAGGCACTTTCGATATGAAAAGTTATTGAATTAGTTGCACCGTTCCGCGTCCATAACATGTATTTTCCACCCATAATTTTATTTTCGTAAGTTCATGATTACCAGAAAACGTGGGAGAAATCGCAGTCACTTATCATATGAAGAAAATTATAAAGCTTTTATAACAAGAACTCGAATCCTTCTGGGAATAAAACCTTTAGATGAGCATACGAGAGTATATTCCTTTTTCTTTCTCCTCGTTAAGAAAACACAGTTCACAAGAAAAGTCCATTTACATTAACCGACTTCGTATCCTCGGCGTATTGCTTTGTGGGTCAAGGTCGAGTCTCATCTTACTTCTAAGAAGAAAGGTTTTTGTTTTTAAGGTTTAGTACTGGTAATAAAATCATGTATTAATTGCCTATTACTTGGATTCCAAATATTGATCTCTGAAATTGCCAGCTTGCAGTAAGCAAGCGTGTCTGAAATCGCAAAACCGCAGTGAGCTAAAGTGGTGATGAATGCTTACGACAAACTAGCAGTTGCCTTCGACTTCGCCTGCGTAAATGTCGTTTATATCTGCGTAACCTCGTTCTAACGTTGAAAAAGTAGCCTATGTATTAATCCACGGTGTCAGTTAATTCCATACCAAATTCCAGCCGTTTGAGCGTGATAGAGTCACAAACAGACACACAAAACAGAAAACAGACTTTCACGTTTATAATCTTAGTAGGTTATAAGGGAATGATTTATTTAATAGCAGACGTACTAAACTTCAATAATAGCAACAATATTATTAATAGCCATTGTTTATACTGGACAGGAAAAGCACAAAATTAATACCTCCACACATGTATTTTTCCCTGTGCCAAATTTATTTTACTCTGTAAACATTGAAGATTTCTAATAATACAGCGGTATGCTCGTGACCATTACATAACTTTTTATTTGAAGTAAAACTACATTTTACTGCTAAAAATTATGATATTAGAATAGCTGAAAAAATCTGAAACTTAATAATTTACGGCTGTCCAACGCAAAACTTATCACGATAACGTAGCAAATTACAACCAATTGGCAAATTTGACAGCAGTAATTAAATAAAAGTTCTTTATTGGAACAGTTTCACTTTTGACAATTTGTTCCTAATAAGTCTAGTCAAAATTTTATGTAAACTTCAGTGGCACTAAATTTCAAACGGTTTTATTACAGACCTGTTCAATGTTCACGAATACAGTCCACCTCACAGCTTTGTAACAGAGGTACTGTGAACTTAATGTACAAGTGTAAACTGTTGTGCAGACTGTACCCCGAATTAGCGCAACATCGCAACAGTCATGTAGGTCACGGTCTGAGCGAGACGGCGGATACGAAATATTCGAGAGTGCGACAAGGACGGAGCATACAGGTTTCTATTGAGAATTACCTGTTTAATTCATGCATTATGATTTGACGTGATTTTCAAAGAGTTTATGAAACATTACTTTTTTCAAAACATTTTTGTCGTTGAACATTTATTTTTCATGTCACTTTAAGGCAAATATTTTCTTTAATCACCATGATAAATACTTTATTAGTAGTTTCTTTACTTGGTACGCCCTTTTAGGAAAAGGTACTATTATTAGACTTGGTACGTTGAGTTACAAAGTGGGTTAGAAGTCGAAAACGATACCGAGTTTTGAACGGGGTCAGAAAGTTGTGAAGCCGAAGCTGCCTTATACTACGATCCTTTGGCTTTCTTACAAGTTTGTGTAAACTAAGCTGTGAGTTTACGTTTAGTGAAAAGAAATGCTGTAGTGTCATTTAGAGGACTTTAGCCTGATTTGATTTTTTTACAGATCTCTGTGGCGAGCACTTGGAGAGGTCTACGTCCAACAGTGGACTGCGATACGCCGATGACGATGATGAACAAAATGAAAAATGGCATTTCTTAGAAATTTTCAACAGGGTCCGGACATCACGCGAATTTTGAAATTCTAGTATGCAAAATGGTCTTCTTATTAAGATGTTATTCATATCACACAGAAGTAGTATAAAAATTGACAGAGTTTTTTATTGTATATTATTATTGATGGTAATTGAATTCAATTGGTGTACAGAACATTAATCCTCACTTCCTCACGAATTTTCCACAGCTGTTCATATATTTTTATCAAGACACTCAAGGCCCGTTTCCGCAGCAAGTATATGATCTTACGGTATTTTTGGTGTAATTTATATTCGTACAGCGTACTGACAACGGACGTTCATTGTCCAAATACCAAAATATTGTGGCAACGACCCGTTTGGCGGAGTGATTAGGTTTGTGCTAACTTATTTGTTGTTAGTCGACACGATTATAAAATGGGTGAAGACTGTAATATGCGGGATATTGAAAAGGAGGGCTTTTAATCATCATTATAAAATTATTGCAGTCCGCAGCTTGTCAAGCCTACCACCGAAAAAATCTTTATAAATATGTACATTGTCTAATTTCCATATGAAAGGATAGGTCAATAAATTCTACATCCTGGTATTTAGCTGAGAACCGCTGTTCAAGAACAAGAAATCTCAACTATTACTACACTTCATTAATAAGCATTTATAACTTTTTTGACACCGCTTGATATATTACTGACCCAAAGGAATCAAGAACTCACCACACAATAGAACTACTTCTTAAACTTTCTCAACCATAAATTCCTCCCACAAACTTACTTGCGAATCAAATATTTAATTTCTACATACTCGTCATAATTTTCTTTACTACCAGTTCAATAAGAATAGAAGATTTCCCGCTAACCGTGACAGAAACGCATAATTGCAGGCAATCATCAAATCACGAAATCAGCTGTGATAAACATCTTCTAACAAAAACACACAAGGGATTTCCACCCTTAAATATAACGTTATAAGTGTGTTTATCGCTTGATAGTTCTAGACAGGTGGTATAAAGAATGTGCC
Source organism: Chrysodeixis includens (assembly GCA_941860345.1). NCBI lineage: Eukaryota > Metazoa > Arthropoda > Insecta > Lepidoptera > Noctuidae > Chrysodeixis > Chrysodeixis includens. Next base: position 2,232,473 of record OW796116.1, on the reverse strand, counting down.
AGTATTGTACATTAACTTTCTACCATCTATTCGGTTTCATTCAATGCGAACAGCTGACTGTATTTACGGTTGTGTGCAAGAGTAATTGTGCGCGTAAATCGTGGCGAATAGATGATCATTGTTGAAGATAAATGTCTGTTTGATATTTGTGATGCATGAGGTAGCTTTTACCTGTAGGTTTACTTGCGTAGATGATGTTAATCAAGGTAAAAGGTGACCTATAAAACTTGGTAATGTATTTAAACGTGTATTTGTCTCTACAATCTACTTTATTGTGGTAAACAATTACTCTTCAATCATTAATCGTTCATAACATTACATTTGTGACCGCTAGCTTCCTTTACTGACATTATTGGTATTGACATAGACTTACCACTACTAAAAGCAATATAATTACAGTAGTGGAAGACAGACGCCGCGGCCGCTCTACTTCATGTAGTACGCTGTCTCGCTTCCACAACTGCGATCATATAACTTCAACAGAACATTTTTTGAAGGAATATTATAAATTGCACTGAAGTCTTCATATTCATATATTTATTTGCATTCCATAATGTTATAATAGGTGTTTAAGAGAATTAAAGCTAGGCACAACAAAAATCATTTTTCTTTTTTTTCGACCAATATTGTTAACATACCTTTAATTTTATCACAAATAACTTCAAAATAAACAAAAATATAAGGACGATACAACCTAGTTCAACTATCGTACGTAAGCATAATTAGCTTAGCGAGGGGGTGAGGAGGGGGGATAACTGGAGCACTCATTACGTAACGGTAACTGATGTCACGTAGTTGTTTTAAACTAATTGAAACTCGACAGATTTTGTTTTAGTTTTACTTTTAAAATGCTGAATAGGAGAAATGTTGTGTTTCTATGTGGATTTGTTATGTCATTGTGAAATGCTGATTTTTGGTTTTGATGTAGCAATGTTTTAAATAGTGGTGAAATTTTTGTAATACTTGAATCATTTCTTTACTTGAAGACTTGCACTTTTGAAAATGGCCAAAGGAAACAAGGAAAAAGCTTTATCCTGTGCGTCATCAAAATATTTGTAAAAACACTAATCAAAAGTTAGATCTGCTGATATTTAATGATATTCAAATTACACGTTATCTTTATAATTGATTGATATAACAACTATTTGCTGATAAGTTCTAAATGTAGAACTTAGTCCGTTTCAGCGAATTACACAACAATAACAATACATTTCAAAACAAATGCGAAACGTTTATTATTATGAAAGTGTATCAGGATTTGTACTGGATTCCTTCAAACCATATTGAAAACAGACATCCCAATCAGGGCAAGTATTTCTCAATATTAAACTTAGCCCGATCATACACGACACGATGGTAGTTATCCAATGACTTTAGTCACTAATAATGCAACAAATATCAAAGTTAGTATGGCAGGAGTCGCTTGGAAAATACTACTTTCCTAAAGATGGCCCGAGACAGCCTAAGTGCCTAAAAGAAGGTGGTTAAGGACAACCCTCAGGAATGATGACACACTCGAGAAATCGTTAGAATATTCCAAGAATTTAAAGTCAGTTGTTGGCGTGACAGCGCACTACACGGCATCTCTTTTCAACAACTGCAATAATACTATTTTAAACGGTGGTGGTAGATCTTCGGTACTCTAGCAAGAGTTGCATAGAGCATGCGCGAGTGATCCCGCAATTTAGGCTTAGGTAAGAGAACGGACTCAGGATATTATTAGTTGGTGGGAGTCCGACATACCACCGGCGTGGGTTGAAGTTATTACCATTTCATCCCACAGACCAAAAAAAAATGAACTCCTAAACTCTTCAGGTATCGGCATTGGAAACTTGTGTTACCACGTGTACGATAGACTTGTGAGTCTTAACAAAACAATAACGAGTCACAACAAAGACAGTCCTCAATAATAAGGGCATAAGATTGTGAAATACATTTGCAAACATTGAGAAACCCGTCCGATATGGATTCGTGAATCATCCGGCTATCGAGTAAAATCCAATTGTCTACTTAGGTATAGATTGAGTAATTATTGTTGCAACAGGTTTAACTTTAGATAATTGTTTAACAAACGATGATGAAATGCATAATATAGACGTCAGTTTCCTATAACCTAAATGCGCGATTCTAACAAATCCATTAAAATTTATATTGAGTTTAAAATTAAATGCATCTCTTAATTGCCTTTCGTAACCGATTATTTTAACGACAACAACAAACAAACAAGAATCCTCGAGCCTACTTGACATTTGCTTAAACAAATACAATTTATCACCGTTTCGCACAGTGTCACATCGTAAAATCTCAATGTACACCGGTCTATTCATCCATTCCCTACTAAAACGGTAACAAACAATATTAAAATGAAACTTACAATATCATGTCCTTGACTGCCGCTCCTGACGACCTCGGGGGCCATGTATTCGATGGTGCCGCAGAAGGAGTAGGCCCTGCTTTCGCCGCCGCAGAACTCCTTGGACAGGCCAAAGTCAGTGAGGACGATGTGACCTTCCGCGTCCAGGAGAATGTTCTCGAGCTTTATGTCACGGTAGATTATGCCGAGCTGGTGGACAAAGGAAATAATTTTAGTATATCATAAACATTATCAGTAATAAAAGTGGTAGGATACATAAAAGAGGCAGACAAATATAGCTGATTTCAGATGATGGGAGTAAACTTCGGAGAAGAAGTATATATCATATAACACTATAACACGTTTATTGAAAGTGCTATTCCAGAAAAAACGGGATACTCAATTGTAATAACACTAGTCTTAATCCGAATACGAATTCAAACGAATACTTTATTTATTAGCACATATTTCCTAAGTAATGAATATAACACAGGGTAAAGACAATGATCTGCATATAAAATAGAAAAGACCAGATGTAGAATATACGAAACAGGAAAATGGAAGACAATAACGTAATCTGAAATGATAATGACGCTAAAATATACAATAATAAGGATCATAATCCCATTCCTGATAATGACAAAATTGTTTTACACACTGCACTTACAAATAGGAAGGAGGAAAATAAAGAAAATAACATGAATGTGAAGTAAATCATTGTTTCGCATGGTGCTGAATCGAAATGCGTCAAACCCACGCGAGTTAGTGACCTATCTAATAAGGCCGTCGATTTGTACGACCTACATGGCATGGATTTCCAAATGACTGGCTCTACTTAATAGTGGATGAAATATGAGAGGAAATTGTGTCACATTTTGTGGTCTTAGTGCTTACATAACTGTGATCACAGTGAAATTCAAATGAGATGTTTTCAGATTTCAGTGGCACCTGAAATTTTTGCTCATAATCAGGACTCTACGAGATGTAATGAGAATTTACTGAGTTAGTACCTAATGGGTATTTCTTTTAAAATTCGAAAACCCCTGACTTTTTCATACATGAATAATTAATTACAGTAAGAATATTCATCCCAAACTGAATACCGAATTTTAAAAACAATGTAACGTTTGATTCTAACTATATTCTTAATACACATTTTTATCTTCTTACAATAAAGTACAGTAGCATGTCTTACCTTATGCAGTTGCTCTAAAGCCAATATAATTTCAGCTATGTATATCCTGACTTCGTTCTCGTTAAAGTGTTCCCTTTGATACAGATGAGTGAAAAGCTCGCCTCCAGCAACGTAGTCTGCAAAAGAAAATACAATATTAGCAAGTCGGTTGGTTTTTGTTCATCTTTTTAATGTAACGCAGATGGAAAAGATTGTACTACATCTTACTGCTCTACTAAGTGTTTTAGCTGCAGTCTTTGGTGTTTCAGTATTAAACATAATTTCACCACTGTTTATTTAAATAACTTTATCTTATAATTTGATTTCTTCACAGAATTTTAATCAAGTTGGTATGCCGATTCTCATGGATGTCGTGTTTCTTTCAAAAAAGAAACTACAGTTTAAATAAATCCGCCTTGGAAATCCATTACATAATTAAGAGCTCATTATAAAACTACTTGAACTTGAAACAGATCTGCAACAAGGGGGCGTGGTGCATTATCAAGTTATGTAGGTCGAAATATCAAGTCTGACCTACATACCGCCCACGATAATAAAACTAGAGATGAACACTAAACATTTTGATAGAACGTTGTTATAATGCTACTGAGACATTGTTATAATTACACAGGTATGTGTAGACTAGAAATAATTTTAGTGTTTCGTCTGCATTGAGAACCTCTCTCGCCAGAAAATCTACAAAAGAGTCGGTTGTATTGCAAAGAAATAATTATTGGAATCAAGAGGCAGAAATAGGATTAGAAGTAACTTTCCACATTCTGTACGTATGTAAGGCATTTGATAATTACAATACAAGGGCAAATGATTAAGTGTGAACTGCAGTACACTCATTCATTGATTAAAATAAATACAATCCCTACATAGTATAAACTAAAATCACAGCAGCTACTTTTGAACCGTCTGCGTCAGATGGGTGTAATGTTTTTGCAGCTATAACTGACGTTCGCGAGGGCGAAGTCGCGGGCAACAACTAGTTATGAGTAGCTAATACGCCTAATTCATCTTTCACTCGTTTAAGGAACATAATGTGTACTTAATGTGAGCATTTCTAAACGTTTTATTACAAAGTGAAAGTACACGTGTTTAATGTACTTTTCAACAGTCTTTTTTATTGTAATAAATATAAGATTGAGGTCGGTTTTTTGTTAAGATCTTTTGATAAAGAATTTGTTATAGAGAAAACCATAGCGAGGTTTATAAAAGACTTTATTATAATATTCTTTTTCTTTTGTAGTTACTTTAAAGAAAATATTATAGTCAACGTACCTAGTATAGTTTCCGAATGATATGAATGTTAAAATAGTTTATTAATGCAGGCCGTAAAGATGTCAGAAGGTAATGCCACAGACACAACAAATTTCAATATTCCTTATAAAGATAAGTAAGGAAACTTCACGTGTTATGAAAATCTAAGTTTCCAGATTAAAAATTTCTTGCTCATAAGTTATACAGTCAAAATGTCTTGTATGTATTGAATCTCAATTCATTCAAAACAGTTCAACGAACGAGAAATTAAATCAAACATATACAGTTATAATGTATTCGTTAGGAAATTGAATTATATTATCAAAAAACCGGCGTACATCTTGATAGCTCGTCAGTGTCGTTGATATAAGACAAAACGCTAGCTTTTATGACTTTTGAGGGTTTAGCATCTCAGCTTATGATAATAATATTACAGGTGTGGGAAAGAGACACCTGTACAGGTTGCAGTGCGCTGTCACGCGTCCACAACTGCACCCTATACTGTTGTGTGAACAAAGGTTCAGTATCGGGTGTAGTTCAAATTTTGTTTGTAAATTCAATAAGTGACAGTCATATCTAGAAGTGGCAGTTCAGAAGAATGTCAGACGCTAGGTTTGGGAATTTATGAAAGGTTCATCAAGGAGATGAAGCCGCTACATTTGAATAATTTCTATCATCGTTACAACTTGTTAACAAATAACTTCTACAGCAGAGTACCTGCCACTACCTCTTAAAATAATATTACCGCATTTGTGAAAGAGAGACGCCGCTCTACGCCATGTAGGTATATCGCTGTCTAGCTTACTTAATAGCAATAATATTACTCTACTAATAAACCTTCTGAAGTACTCGTTACATAGATATTCGTAATGAATTCATATGATTATGTGTAAGCCAGACATATTAGGTCAGCAATGCGACAGGACAGCAGTACATGATGTCAAAACGTATAAATAAATGATATTGTCCTCTAAATAAGTTCAAGTACACGGCGGATTAGAATTTGAAAACGTTGTTCGTACACGTTTCGTTTTTTTTTAGTAGCTTATGATAATGTCAGTTTTGATTTTATACTTAGTTAGCAACTATGAAAATCCATGAAAGGCATAAGCTAAAGGAGCAAATATGACACTGCATGCATTATGATTATGATAATTATAAAGGTAAAACGTAAAGGCATCTGAAGGAATATTATATCATAAATAGGAATACCTTATTACCTAACGCCACAATAAATATAAAAAAAAAAACAGTTCTGTTAGCAAAATTTCAGATAAATAAAAAAAATCTAACTCAAATTGCAAGAATAATGACGCATTTTGCCTATGACGTCATGTTATCGGTGACGTCACTGTTCGAGAGAAAATGGATAAGGACTTCAGTATTGGATTGGGTCAAGATTTTTAGGATGAAGAAGCGAGTTATTTTGGGAACAGATCTTTTTGTCTGAATGGCAATGAAAGTACGTTAAGGTATAGTAACTACGTTCGTATCAAAATACTAAAATAGAAAGCATTATACTTCATTTTTTCCAGTTAAACACATCTTGAACTAGAAGACACTCATTTTTAATCTGCATTTTCCCAACACCCTTTTACTAAGCCAAAACATTACTATCATCGACAGAACAAACACCAGCTTATCTAGCACCAGGTTCCACTGACAACATCCATAATAAAAAGGAAAACAAATGACAAACCAATTTAAATATTTAATGAAAAAGGATAGCTGAGAAGTTAAGCGCGAAAAGCAAAATGTGGTACCATGGTCACAGGCCGATTAAAAATTCACCAAGTAATTATATAGCACGGGCTCTTTGACTGGTATTTCCGTTTTTCTAGGTCAACCATTAACGAGTGTGGGATAGAAAACACCTGATACTAGTTATACTAGGAACTTTTTTTCCTGTTTTGAAGAGAAATTCTCACGGTATTTTTACCCGACTGCCAAGGAAGGGTTATGTTTTTCGCGCGTATCTTGTATGTATGTATGTATGTATGAGCATAATATTCTTTATTACCTCATATCTTCGAAACGGCTTGATGGATTTCGACAATCAGGGCATCGTTGGATTCGTCTTAATTACCCAAGTGTTCTTAGATATGTGACGTCAAACAAAAACCAACATGGCGGCCGTGAGGCGCCGTAGATAGAAGTAAAAAAAAAAAAAATATATATTTGCTACAATATGGGTATCAAATTAAAGAGCTCATCATGAGGATTCCAAAATGGTATATCACTGACATATAGAAAAAACATACTATGTGCAATTGTTTCTTTATTATCCAAACTAAATACTCGTATATTATGCGACGCGGTTGACTAGCGGTTTCTGAACTTAAAAGTGAAAAGTGATAATAAAAGTACGTCTAAACTAAATTATTTACAATGAATTTATTTTTCTAATTCCTTTACTCTCTTTGTGTTACGCAATCAATCTAAAATAACTGGATCGACGTGTGTTACTTTTTTATTATCTTGGTATTGGAAGTAGTTCTCTCGAGTCGCGGGTGAAATCTTGAGAAACACATAGCCGTATTATAACTAACTAAAAAGTGTTAAATAAAAATAAATAAATTAAAAAATTAAAAAACCCGACTGCATAAAAAACACTTTAAATAAAAACTGAAAAGTAAAAAACAAGCTTAGTCTAAAAGTGTAGATAGCAATGCTACTACCACAAAATTAAATAATTTCATAATCAATACACAAAAAATAATAATCTTATGCGAAACATAATTGAGTGTAACAGTCGGGACCCATTAAATAAACTAGACTAAAATCATTCAATATGGGTCCCGACTGTTATACTCAATTATGTTTCGCATAAGATTATTATTTTTTGTGTATTGATTATGAAATTATTTAATTTTGTGGTAGTAGCATTGCTATCTACACTTTTAGACTAAGCTTGTTTTTTACTTTTCAGTTTTTATTTAAAGTGTTTTTTATGCAGTCGGGTTTTTTAATTTTTTAATTTATTTATTTTTATTACCTTAGAACAATGTAAAGTTATTAATTTTAATATTTCTCTACACTTAACGCCATCTAGTCTCTAATTAAGTATACTAAAATAGCTTGTATTATGAGTTGTTAGGTACTAGACAACTGACAACCATATATTTCTAAATACACACGTATCATAGATAAATCACACCCAGACACAGAACAAATGATCATGCTCATCACACAAACATTTGTCCTGGGTGGGAATCGAACCCACGACCTCCGATGTAGCAGTCAGGGCCACTAACCACTAAATAAACAGGCCCGTCAAACCATCTAGGTACCTTCAGAAAGACTTGAATAAAACTACGACAGTCTTTGCAAACCTATTAGCTACATTAAATGGATAATATCTCACTGCATTTACAGTACTAGGAAGCCCATAGTAATCTTACACGTGCCGAGCAATACCCTTGATATTATGGCAATACACCAACACATCGGAAAGCTCAATACAGTCAATATCGGCAATACAGTCATATCAATACGAGAAACAAACAATCTTCGGAGCAACCTGACCGTGTCAAGAATCAACGCCATTACGACATTGTATTATGTCGAGCGTTTCCCAATGCGACTTACCTCGCATTCGGTACAAGTTGAAGAAATGAGATTGCATGCACTCGATGCAATAACGCCGATATGTTTTCCCATTTCATAATTTTTCACTTCAAACTATGGACATATTTAGATTCATTCCACTATTAACTAGATGGATGGATTGTATAAAGAAAGAATGAAAAAGAAGTAAAATATGCTGTGACGTCTGATAAGGTAGAATGGAAAAAAACGTGTTGCGCCGACCCCAAGTAAAATGGGGTAAGGGCAGGAAGATGATAGTTTAACTATTAATTTATTTGAAGAACAGAGCCCTGTTCCTGGTAAACAGCAAAATTGATAAAGTAAACAGGTATTTACGAACAAAATATCTTGAAAATGGATCGGAGATGTACAATCGATCAAACTCATACCATATAAGATTCTAACTTAAAGCTGTATCAGGTCAGGGATAATCTGGAGGTTCAATCTTACGAAATTCGAAAAAAGCTAGACAAAAGAAAGACTTGACATTTCAAGAAGTAAAAAATATAGCAGAACCACTATATCCTAAAATGATAACCAATTTCTATAGAACCAATCGCGAAAACTATTTAAATAGAACACCATTGAAGTAGGTAGTGCACGTGCAACACTGAACAATGGATTACAAACACTTTAGTAAGGGAAAAAGCGCAAACGTCCGTCGGCGTCGGGTCAAGGCGAGAAACAACTTATGAAACTATAGTAGCAGCATTATTGGCATCAACAATATAGGTTCTGATAGTGATCGTGAAGAATGGATGTACCCTCTCATTACATTTGCGAAAGATGTTGGGATTCATCAGATAACACTAAATTTGGACGAGAGATCCTTGTAAATGATATCCGGTAAGCACATAATATGTTAGTACTGGTTATTGATGATATCAATAACTAAACAAACAAAAGAAAATACTTTTCTAATTCAAACACAAGGATAACTAACACGTGGAACAGAAATTACACATAATTGCTACCAACAACCCTGAACTCTTGCATTTAACAAAACCATACACACACATATCAGAATAAAACAAACAGCAAAGAATGGAAATTGAAACTTTGATTGGGGTCAAAAATCATTCGTGTTGACGTTATTCAACGTTTCACTTTCAAATATGGGTGACAGCCGAAACTGAATCCGGACAGTTGCCAAATATCAATTAAAACTAATGTCAGCGAAGCAATTGTGTCGGATTAACATGCAAGAGAGGATTCAGATGAAAACAGTACAGGAATTAAACAACCCAATTAGAAAATAACAAAAACATTCGTTTAAGATATTCCAAAATATGACAAAACATGAAGTAAACTTTGGATGTGTTTTCTATATTAAAATAGATTTGAATAAGAATACTGAACATAATGGTCATGAACCAACAGATAATTTCTCAACAGATCTTTAATTAACAGTCAGCAAGACGGATAATCTCCTTCATACTTAATTCAGACGATCAGATATTACAATTGCAAAGAAAACCTCGTTAGACGGTAAAACGTGATCAAACAATGAAGATGTAAGTCGATATGTCAAGGTTAGAGATGCAATCGCAGGAACAAAAACTGTTATAGTTCAAAAGATTTATCATTAATTATTAGAGTTTGAGCAGGCGTGAGCCATTAGATTCTTTATTGAAGGGGCAGTGGGTCAAGGCGCTGCAAAAGTAGGTCTGCATACTGTTTGGCAATCATATTCTCAGGTAAATGCCGTACTTTTTTTTTATTCATGAATGTGCAGAAATATTTTCTACATGTTATTAAAGTATTGTCCACGGTGATTGAGGTTATGACACGTTTCATGTATAAACGGATTTGATTGTGGCAGCGTTTGCGTGTCGCTATTTCTCTTTTGCAATTCAACTCTGAACTTTGCTTATACGATCGCTTATGGCATTTCGCCTTTCTTTAAAAGGCGATTTGCACTCTAATGATGTGAAATTATGGACCACCGGTGGTCAAAGACCGGTATTGCAACAAGGTATCTAAGTACTTTACTTATATAACTTGTAAAGTATTTCCTTCTTCTGGAAATAATAACTATTGTTACAAACTGAAACTTTCATTTTCTAGTTACTTAAACAACAAAAATCTAGTAATAATACTTTCTTAAAATTAAACTCGCCGATGAAAAGATGTTAAAAGCGCGAGTAATTTTCTAAAGTGGCATTGATTTAAGACTTGACGACAAATCTTGTCTTTGAGAGATTTCAGAAAAGAGGACTCAACAATGACATCAAGACGTAAAAAACTTTAGTTACGGGACCTTTATTAATTTTATTTAACGAATCTTTAAGAGAAACTTAAGCAGCCAGAATAAATTTAGAAATAACAGAATGCCGTCATAGAAAACGTGAACAGGAATTATGGAAAAATTACAATATAATTTCAATATCAAAGGCTAACAAAGAATAATGGCCGCTTAGTCGTTAGAATACATTGACTTTTACGAGTGAGCTATTGACGGCTAAGGTCAACCTAGGGTAGCTATTGACTTTGAAACAAGCATGCTGAAGTTCTAGTTGAAAATGATTAAGTTTGCCATGAAACGTCACATGCAGACTACTTTTATGTTCGGGGAAAGGTGGTTTCAACATGCGATCAACAATCTATTAGTACAGAAGTAACTACTATAATTGAAACCCCGTAACGATGTTCTATAATATTTGTTACACTTATTCTCACTAATTCGATGAAGAAACTCTCATCAATAATCACAAATGCAGCGAACAATTCTAAATCGGCTTCTGAATACGCAGGAAACACGTAACGTAATTCATGTAAATTAAAAACCCTAGCGCCATTACTTGCAATTATGAATCTTTCAACATGTTTTGCAAAGACATTAACCCCATATTAGTTGCGCAAAACACACAATGAAGATACATTAACGCAAATTTAAACTTCAGACTCATAATGTAAATATTTTCTTCTGATTATTCCACCGGTTTCAGTCGAAGAGAATTTCAAAAAATACATATTTTGTTGCTCTTTTAACCTTGGAGATGCTACTGTGAATTTTGAAACGGCATTTCGTTCGCCAGGGTCGTGGTTAAAATATGATCTTAAATAATAGCTGCCACACTTTGCAAGCATTTATTTTTTATCAACATTTACGCAAGTTCCCTGTTTCGCGTGCCACATTTTCTTTGAATTGTAATCTATCATCTGAAAAGTATGCAGTCGTTCTTGGGAATTTGCGTTTTCTAAGTACGCATAATGTTGTCATTCATCATTCTGAAGAAATTTCTAAAAGGCCATGACTTTGCAATTACTGTCATGGTCAAATGAAGATTTGTCGAAATTAAAATGTAAAGAGGACAAATTTGGTTGAGGATAATGGAGTACCGATTTTGTCAGCGGCAAAAATTGGTGTCAAAAGTATGAAAGGTCAAGTGAAACGAAACGATAAGGATCGAAAGGCATATTTATATAGAAAATCAAGTCCTTAAAATCAAGTGACTTAAATTCCCATGCGTTATTCGACCAATATAAAGGAGATCAAAAATCTTATCGTTTGACCCTCCTAACTCTGTTATCTAATATTGTATTTCTATCCATCTCCTATCGTAAGTTTAGCTGTCTAAATTGCATCTATTACGCGACTGCACACTCGCTGGGAATAACAAGCCGTATAGGAACTGTTTACGATGCTACACAAGTATCGACCTCCAAGAAGTCTTACACTACAAGGGCATACTATTTGCGTTTGCTCATTCACATTTTCTTTGTTTACTTCACTAATTACAGAGGTTTGTTTTTCATTATATTTCGTTTCGCATTAAAATGCATATTTTCTACCTTTTGAAGTGATTTTTTGTGGTCTGCTATTGAATAAAGCAGCATACCCACTTGACGAATCTGATATTAGTTTTTGTCAGTATAATAACCAAAAAGAAAGTCGGTTCTTAGTGACAGTATACCAACCTACTTCAAATATTAACTTCAGCAACAAAATTGTGGGTTTTGAACACTGACAGCTGATTTCTATTGATTTTAATTTAGACAAACACGCCTCGATTGGCAAGTTTATTATAATTATGACATTCATTATTACATTGAGTCGGATGTATGTAATTACTGGAGTTGCTAAGTCACGGTGTCTTGCAAATTGCTTGAGACATTCTGGTATCATCGATAGGTTTAGAAATTGTGTTATTATTATTGCTTCCTATTGCGCAATCACTTTTGGTCGACTTTCTTCTTACAGAACAGTTTAGAACTATTTCGAATTACCTACTAACAATCTCATTATTCCCTTAGCTCTTAAAGTTCACATCTGGACTAGAATATTCTTCAATTGCACTCGCAACTTGTACTTTGTACCTCAACATTAAAAAGTCAAACATAATACAAATCATGACACCAGTTGTGAAGATGAGCACACAACCATTGACCCAGTGAATGCAACACCATTTAATAGTTAAAGGCATAATAGTTATAACATCGAACTTTCGTTTTTAAAGTTCAATGAAGTCGTGTCATATAACTATGGTAATACAATGAAGTGCGCGCTTGATGGCTTGTTGGAAAGTTATTGATCTGTTTTGAAAGGTGTTTATCGGACCAATGAAAAGGTAATAGATGGATGTCTTGGTAAATTGTAGAGCGACAATAATAGTGATATCATCCTGTATATGGCCTACTGCTGAGTTACGGAATCTTCCCATACAGAGAATGCATGTTCATTGATTAACATGCATTTTAAAATTGGTGATTATAAGTTTCAGTTATAAATTCAGGTTTTCGCACAGATGGACATCGTTTTTAATTATAAGTGTATTTTAAAAGACCTCGTATATTTTTACAATTTAATCTAATTCATAATTGTCACATTATTATACCTTCTTAATACAGTTATTTTGTAATCATTCAGCAAGAGAGAAAAACTTTAGTACCATTATAATTCCAATTTGGCACTTACTAACAACTCCCACAATTTTACCCAAAGAAAAATTTCATTCGATTAATAACCTAATAAAACGACTCAACCTCTCGATTTCGCGAGTCGAGCCGCTAGTGTTACATTCGATAAAAGACTTTAAACCTATTATAATAAGGTTTAGAATAAACAAATGTGTTCCGTTGCGTAAGTAGCGTCGATATCCCCTTGACACGCTTATGTCTGAGTTAGATTCGCACACAGAATCTAGTCAATTAGTCATACTATTGATGTATGATACGGTAATGTTTTATTCTTCATTAAGGTCGCTTTCTAGCTGTATTTTTAGCAAAATCTTGCTTTTTATTTTTATAAATAGACAAAGAAATTTCTCATTAATCAGCCCATTATGATAGCTCCTTCGAATGTTCTCTTTAAAAATAGACACGAGGCATTTCTCATTAAATCGCATTTTCTTGCTCCTAGCAATGTTTTTTAAGCATTATTGTCAATATCCCAGAGAATCAATCAAGGGCCTCTACTGGATACAGTCTTCTCCCAAGTTACACTACAGCATCTGGACCTGATCCTCAGCTTCTCATATTTCTTCTAATTCCATTGCAATATAACTATGCCCACATTATAATATAGCATACCGTTCTAATTTTACCCCAAACATTGCAACGACGTAACAACTATGCCACTTAAAACTAACTAGTGTATGAAGCATTGTTAAAAGTGAGAACTAGTGGAAAGTTGGTAAGGTTATTATAATTTTGGAACTTTTTGGTGTTATTAGTTTGCGGTCTAAAGTCGTAACTACTAAAACTAACATAAATGAAATCACCTATTAAATAATTTAATAAAAATTTTCTAAAATTCGTCAACTAGCGTCTGCATTCATAATATATTCTTATTCTATAATAACACCACTTCAAACAGAGATATTGCATCGTCTAAACTCAAATATATATCATTTTGTATTCCTGTTGAGACGTTTTATATCAAAGTTATTGAAGTTAGTATTCTCTATGCATTCTGATATATTGTTGAAACGAGATAAGAGCTGAATATTGCGGTAGACTGAAACTTGGTTAAACTAAGTTGGTATTTCCGAGTGATTTTATTCGAATTTAGATTGATAATACGAGTATTATTGTTGTTACGTATCTAGACATGGTAATAGAGAAATGGAAATACTATCAATAAACGATCAGACTTACAAAAACCTTTTACCTTCGTTTTATGTCTCACTTCTATCTATAAAACTATCTCTCCTTAGTCTCCATTAAAACAGTTTCATGATTATCATAACCCTAAACTAAACCAAATCGAAATAGAATTTCAAATCTCAAGTCTAATGTGTAACGGTACTTAAGATTCGAGAAACATTGTTACATTTACAATTAAAAATACATGCGCCTCGTTGCATCATGCATCTAAATTCTAATGTACATCTGTACCTATTTTAATGATTAATGCATTAGTCAGATAGCCAGGTTCTTGAGTGTTTCTAGGAACGAAAATATTAGTTAAATCAAAATTTAAATCTGAAAGCTTGTCATCTATGTATTTGTCATACAATTTGGAGAGCAATATGCATAGTACTTGTGTCATGCCTTCAACTTCAAGACGATTTATATTTCCATTATAACTTTGACTATCTCACTAGCAGTGTAGGAGCTTCCTACTTGTGAAATAGCAACTAATTCAAGCAAGCATTGATCTCATTATAGACTTCTATCTTCACCCACATTTAGATTAACATCAAATTAAAATACTGAAATTCGCGAATCCATGAAAATAAAACGCCAATATAGGTAGGTGCGTCGAACCAAGTTATGTCAAGTGATTACATTGAACCCTACCTTGACGCGTACCCCGGATTGCGTAACAGGACCAAGTTGAAAGAACTTAAGGTCTCCGACTCGCGGGGTAAGGGCAGGCCCCGGTCACATTGGTACATCGATTCAGACTGTTCCTTTACTAGGCATTTACTTATTGTAATGTCCTTGATGGATCCTTGGATAAAGTTCACTAGACAATACTAAAAATTACAGAATAATGTTTAACTGACTTTGAAAAAGGAGGTTATTAGTTTATATTCTCGTCACACGAGTTCTTTAAGTAATAGATATAAGTTAAGTACTTGTAAAATATAATTTTGCACGGATGTGGCTATTTCAATAAAAAAGTGATCCAATTTTGGTTCGCATGTCCGCATTGGACTGTTTATTTTGCACACACGATTTTTAACAGGTTTATACAAGTTCTGTTTATCGCAGAACCGCCAATAAAGACCAAAATTAAGTCCTTATGTTCCAAACAGATAAGAACAACTACTATGGTCTTTTGAACGCTAACAAATTGTATTTCCAAAGTTTTTATTAGGTCTATGTCCAAAGATCATACTCCAAAGAGCATACTAAAATTTAAAAGCTTTGATCCCAGTTTTACAGTCATCATGACTTACAAACACATCAATAAGAACATAATTTGCGCTCGTAACAGTGACTAAGGTATCATTGAATGAGTTACAAGTAATAAAACTGTTCGTCTATTAGGCTAGTTTGGCATATATTAGCATACACGTGGAGGTACATTTATATAAAGCATGATTATTCTACTCGTAATTGTAGTGTTGCTAGCCGATCGTGTGAACGATGAACCTTGTGACTTTAGTGTAGTTAAAATATTGATCCTTATATCCCATGAACTGAAATCGTTGCAATGATAACTAATAAGAAAAATCAATCTAAGAAATAAGCTTATTTGTACAAGAAATCAGCAAGTTTGGTAATACCACACTTCTTAAAACCGATTTAACTATCGTTATCTATCGAAGAACAAACTATAACATTACAAACAAAAGAAATTAATAGACAGAACCATACTATCGACCTAGACCTACCATATTAATGCCTACGTGAACGTCCTAAAAAATATAGTCATATTGATTCGGTTGGAAACCACAACTCCACCGCTATCACAATTTAAATTGATAAGTAAACGAATGTCAATATAAACAGCACTCCACCGCAATACGCCAACATTTAATCCAATTAGCATGTAATCAGTTTCAAGACTATCTAGAATTCTAGATAATGCCTAGTTACAGGCGATGGATAGTATTTGAACTATGATAACAGTAATTATTGGATATATCTTTATTGGTTTGTCAAGTTCATTTAAGGTAATTAATAGGTAGTTATGTGAATAGATAAATTAACAGCCAGTATTTGAATTGCCTTGATTATAAAAACTTTCCTCTGTTCAAATGTTATCCATCCATACGATTTGTTATCGGAGTCACAAAAGTAATCCATTTGTTTTGATACAAGAGAGATTTTACCAAGACCAAATAAAATCCATACGTTTATATGTAATTCGAATAAAAATGAACTCTACTCACCGAGAATAAGGTGTAGTTTAGCGTCAGTCTGGAAAGCATAGTGCAGTGTCACCAGAAATGGACATGCCCTCACAGCCTCCAGGACCTGTTGAATTCGTATAATTTTACATATGACAGACTTTTCAATTTACTCTTCGATAGAATTGAATAAGGGACCTAGGTTAAATCCCTGGGGGAGCCCGTGAAAATGTTATTGTTGGACGGTAATAGGAAATGCTCGCTCCAAGTTTTTTATTCCCTGTCCTAGATATTCAAGTAATGCTCTAATTGAAAATTCTAAAACGCTCGCAGTGTTTCGCCTTAGTATTTTCTATTAGATTGTTTAGACCTAGCTCCGGTTGATGGCGTAAATCCATTTACTCTGAACAGTCAAGTATTTTTATATTATTCTCGGTTCTTTTTCCAATGGTTGTACTTTGCATTTTAAGTGATGTTGTTTTGCCGTTAGAAAATACTGAGTATTTTACATTGATTGTACCACTGTTTTCATTTACAAGTATTTATTTTATTCTTTCCCACTTAAGTAAACGAATGTATTTAGTGTACTAACCTGTCTTTCAGTCCTAGTATGTTCCGCAGTCTTCAGTTTCTGTACTATCGATGCCTTTTTCAGCACCTTCATGGCGTACAATTTTCCTTCGTCGATGCCACATCTTTTCCTAACTAGAAACACTTTGCCGTATGCTGAAACAAAAGAAAAAGTTTCATTAATACGGATTCACAATGACTTAAGAAATCACAGACAAATTATTAAAAGGTCAAATAGATTAAAGTAAGCAGTATAAATAAAAAACGTTCGGCTATGCCAATAAAAAGATTTGATTTATATTATAGTAATTATCAATACTACATTAGTCTCTGAACTGTATTTCATAAAGTTGTATGTCATCCTCATTTTATTTGAATTTATAAATATGAACTAAAAATAACTCAATTGGTTGTTGCAAATCATTCAGTGAAAAGGACATTTATTTAGCTTGTTTCCGTCAAAGCCCTATGCTGCAGCACGTCCTAATTGTGTTAGCCTCAAAGCCAGGGATAGTGGACGAGAGAAACAGACATTGGTCCAATTTAATTCTGCTCCTTTCCTTCAATATTTGTTCAACCAGTACATTGTTATGTAAACCATTTTACACCCGAGTATATTAACAGTGTAGATGTACTCCTAGCTTATGTAAGATTCCGATATCGTAGTTCAGTATAAGTGTTTGTGAAATCCCACGCAACACAAGGATTAAATTCCTTCGTGCGGGAGTCGTGTACGTAATTCAGTGATACCTACATACTTTAATATATTAACTTCAGATTTATTTTTAAATATCCGCTTATTGAACATTTATTTAAAATCATCTGGACCGAAAATTATTTGAGTATATTTCGCTATGATGAAGAAAATATCCCTAATCACGTCATCTACAAGGTCCAGTAAAGTGTTACGAGAAAATGTTATTATAATAATTGTGAACAATAACGTTTTATAGGTCACTCTCGTGTTACAACTGGGTCATACGAACAAAAGAGCGATTATGATACTATTTACACTAAGGAGTTTACATGATGCCAATGAAGATATAGACTGATATGCTCACCTACGATATGTTTATAAATATCCACAAAGGACTCGAGTTCTCGGAATAAAACGGAGACTCAAATTTAAAGTTAAAAGGAAATAGATTCAGCAAAAAAATATACAATTAAACAACTAGACACAGATGAGATTAAACCAATTATAGAGACAGGAATAAAAAAACAGTTAATTTCGACACATCTTTTATCTCGATAAAAAGTGTTCTAACGAAGATTTTTATCTAAAGCACCAAGGTACACCGAAAGAGATTTCACAAAAGCAGATCACTTTGTTTCTAGAGTTTACCAAGAACCGAACCGCCATTGTTCAGTTTATTGGTAGAAAAAAAATGCGTAAACACATCGACGCAGTTTCCTTTCCGTTTTAACAATGTTGTTATGGGAAGTGGGCAGCTAAGGATAACAATGG